>JAGDQP010012809.1:18315-49362 GCA_022664845.1 Lepisma saccharinum
ATTATGTGTTCAAAAAGTGCAGTATACTTGTGTGTACCACCTAGACTATATCAAACTGATGATAATATGAGTTAAGATCATGGTATTTTTTCTTTTTTCAATATTTTACATGAAAAACTTTAATTGTAAACATTATTCTATAAATACAGGCTTTAGATCCTCAGGATACACACTCAGTAACTCCCTCGCCTGCATGATTTTTTCAAGGGTTCCAGTCTATGTCTTATGCGTAGAAATCCAAATCTATCATGAAGCTGGGTATATTTTTCACCACTACTCCTCAGCTCAGGAGCTCAGAATTCCCTATATTCATATAGGGAATCTAATATCACATTGAAAGTGTTCACACGGAAGTTCTTAGACCCTATAAATAAAATTTCACGCAAGATGTACCAGGGGTAGGCCAGGTCAAATGTGATGGTGTTTGGCGCTCCCCTTCATGGTCTTTAATATTTTTCGTTAAATATGTCTTTCGTCTCGAGTTTTAAATAGCAATTTCTAATTTTTCCTTGTAAAGTGCGCCTCTGTAAAGGTTGTGCCCTTAGGCCCGGGTTAAGTGGTAAACCCGACCTTGCGACCAATAAATGCCTTCACACTGGTATCTACCATTTGAGTCACGGGAGAAACATCTCGCAGCGCATCCTCGGTTGCAGACGAATGAGATTCCTCCATCATCTGTTCAGACCTTCACTTTTCCTCCTGCGACTTCCTAGGGTCTAGGTACTCTACAGATGATTTCTCCACCAATTGAGGGACATAACCATATGCCCAGGGATCCCTTATCTATGTTTGCTGGTGTTCTCTAGGGTAACCAGCAATCTGGAACACTCCATATGGGCCTTCCCTCTTGAATTCTCAGGACACCATTTCGTAACATTGCTATGCCAACGATGATAATAACCATCAATTACTTTTCGAAATAGTTCTTTTTGCAAATGAGCAATCGTCTGTCTGCCATCACCTAGTTTATTATCATGGTTTGTTCAACATCCATATGGGTGACATTTCTTTCAATATGCTTCTACTGCGTCCATGATGATACACCTTCTCTTACTCACTACCTGGAATATTTGAAACAAGCATTTACTACATTTACATCACAAAACCAATGTTATGAATACACGACTACACATACACACATCTTCAGATCTTGATATAACTCAGGAGATCATTGGTCTATGAAATCAATTAGCTCTTCTCACCTTCGTTTCTCAACCTCGTCACATACTGCCTTGTTGTGAACTCATGAGATTTTCTTCTTTCGAATGCTACAGCTTTCCTTCAGATAATCCATCTAACATTGCCAAATCATCATCGGTAAATACCAATTAATTACTCACACTGGTCATCGGATCACCATCTGTCGACGCTTCTAGATCTCGTATCTGGAGGTTTACCATATCTTCGCCTCAGTCAGTGCTGAATATATTATCTCTCATTTGGGTAAATCTTCCTGTCTAATTCTTCTTTGTCTGGGTCAAGACAATCATCCCGATCTTTATCTTTTGATACAATTTCGTCTTACGATGAGTATTGCCGACGTCGTGGCTCATCGTTCTTCTCATTTCGATCTAATTATTCCATATATTTACGACGACTTCTTCTCTTCCTTCTCTTTTTCAATCGCCATCTGTTATCCTTCGGTAGTTGCTGCTGATCTTCATTTCCTTGAGTATCTAATGGAGTCATTTCGCTGACAGGTAGTGGCTTAGGATATTCCCGTTTCACCGGATCTCCGTAAGTTCTTAGGGGGAAATGAGCTATCCTTTCATGAGTATCCTGAAGAATCATTCCAATCGCCGTACTGTCTCCAGTATCTTTACTAAAGTCAAGTCGCATAAAGTCGCAAAAACTTTTTGTATAGAAACTGGCAACAAAGATACTAACCTGTTGCATATTTGCGTTTCAGAAACCTGATTATCCTAGTCTCGAATGGAATTATACCGGTTGGTCACAAAATTCTCAAGATTTCCGTCACACCTGTAGTCATATCGCGATAACTTCAATCTAGCTAGCTTCGCGCTCGTCACATTTTCAGAGTGATAGTACTGAAGAAATAGACGACAAAAATATCCGTATTCGTAAAATCTATCTCTATTATACTTAAACCACGATAAAGCATATCCTTTCAATGCAAACGTTTGTATTTGAAACCAAGTCTAGGCTAGACACACACTAACCATAAAATGTCCTGTGTCACGTGTGGCCATTTAATGTAATGCGACTCGACCATGATCCAAAGAAATTGCAGTTCTAGTCACGATCGTCATATAATGTAATGTCCACGAATCTCTCCCCAAAGATAGGCAGACACAAAAGAAAACAGGGAGCCCGCGGCGTCCTTTTACCCAAAGGGGGATTACATAGAACTTCAAATAACGTGGGTAAAGCTAACTGGGAGACACGTCTACATTACGGCACAGAAGAGGACACAAAAAGAGAACCGCAATCGGGCCTGAAAATAAGGCGGGTGCCTACTTTTTGATGCATTGTTTGGGCATAAAATCCATCGAAGACAATATATACATTAGTCTAGAACACGAAGTATGCATGGAAGACGTCCGGGAGAAATGCCAAAACGAAGATAAGTTAGCGAAAAGGAGAAGGCTAAAACACGGAGAAAAGACCCAAAGGAAAAAAGGAAGGAGACTTCGCCGAGAACATCACGCAGGAAACAGTACTAAAAAAACCACATCAGCTTCCCAAATCTGCATTCACCGAGCCCAATACTCATTAAAGACATGGAGATGAAGGGGGAAAGAAAACCTTTAGATAATATATGCGCAAAACAAAACAGTCGAAGAATCGTGGAGAAAAAAATATCTTGGACTTAAAAACGCTATTTCAGTGACCTACGTACTGTAACTAGGTTACTATTCAGAGGTCCTCATCAGGACATCGAACAGGCCGGAAAATTCAGAGCACATTGATCCTTATTCAGCTACCACTTTCGTCGCCTTCACCATAACTCACTTTCCATAAACCAAATTTGTAAATTTCATATAACATGTATAAACGAGAAGAATTACATTAATGCTCTGCATCTGAGCAGGCCCACAATTTAACACACATATTTCCAAAAAATATTAAAATATTTCAGTTCCAAAACATTAGGTTAGACGCCATAGGACATGTTTGAAAAACGTTATGCCAGGAATCGGATTCTCCAGGATGAGAATGGTTGAAGACGGGGATCAAAGGTGGATAGCGTATCTTGGCAGTCACGAAAAGAGGCAGATACACACAACACCGCCAGAGTTGTTCGACCGTTCAACGTTTCCAATTCAGTCAGTTTCAACCATCTACAGAAAAGAAGCAAAGGGAACAAAATTAACAACTGAGTACCCCTTGAACCAATGAAGCATCAGAAACAGCAGCACATGTACGTCTACATTAACAAGCTGTTCGTCACTACAATAAGTCTCTACTCAACCGTATTGTGATTGTGATGATAAGTAATCGTACACGATAACCGCAAGCGAATGGGCATTAGTTGGATATTGGTGAAACCATCAAAGACATTCTCTAACCAAAGTCAACGTCACAATTTTTATTGTTAGTGTAACGTCTACTACTACTGCGTGTTGTCCGTTACAGGTTCCCAGATTCTGCTGAAACCCTTACAGCTGTCAAGTACTGTACAGAAACTGAGGAAATGCATCGATAGTTATATGGAAAGCAGCATTCTTTGTTCAATAGAAACGGTTCTCTGCCCTCAGCAAACAAAGATAAACCTTACACGCAAAAATTACGAAACAGAAGCTGAGTAACCTGAAGTATAAAGTATTTCCGCACCCTACATATTTCCCACATCTATCACCAGTAAACCATATATTTATTCGTCTAAGGCTGCTTTTATAGTGGAGCTGCGACCAGAGTTTAGAGCATAGCGTCGATAACAGTGGCAAGCAGAACGGAGAAATCTTACTTTTATAGTGGCGATGTGAGCAGAGCTGGTTGTTGTATAGCATGGATGGATTTTTTTTTAATCGAAAAGGGGCGCGTCGGACCAATAAAATTACCATATTTCATTAAACAAAAATACCGTACACCCATTTTTAGGGATTATTATTAGTAATACCACGGCTGAATATCATTATATATTTTGAGCTAAACGTAACTCAAAATGATGTAAAATCCGTCCATGCGGCACCCATCAGTTACAAACTTTGCTCAAATATATATTTTCTGTACAACTTTCATTATAATTTGCTAAGCCGACATGGCTTATGTAATTATTTGTCTAGGTATGGCGTCATTTGTGTGTCGCTCATTTTGAATGCCTCTAGCTCCCAAGCTACGTTTCTTTTCAAATGTTTATTCAAAGAACTTTTTCTTTTTTTGAAGAAAACTTTTCGTTTCTAGAATACTAAACCCAAAATTTTTGTTAACCAAACGTCTGTTATCGGCAATATATAAAATGCAGGATTGTATAGAATATCTGCCAAGGTATGAAATAAAGAATCGAATCTAACCTAATCTACATGTAATATAATATAACATAGAAGAAAATTAATATCGAGGCATTCTATAGAATGGTGGATGTAATACTTTGCGGGTAAAACCCACACACATTATATATTATAATCAATGTAGATGGGAACCAGTATTTAAAACTTGTATTTTATTTATTTTACTCTTAAAAGATCATAAACGAAGAATTAAAACCAAACTCAGTCACTTACGATGTAAGGAAAAAATCATCATAAATGTAAAGAATGTTATAGTCAGAAATAAATGTAATTCCTTTAAGCGATTGGCAACGGCTAGCGTCGTATAAAATGTAAGAAAGCATGGCTTAGGTAAGGACCCGGCAAAACGTAGTTGCTGACTATGAATGCAGTTATATAATCAAGTTAAATAACATCATGTTATATAATCATAACGATTGTGTCACTAGAACTGTTAAATTGTGCATTCCACAACGTAAAGATCATAAAACCTTCCAAAATTAGTGATACGTCACTCAGTGCAATTTAGAGATCCTCAGAGTTGTTACATCTGAGTCTTTCCCACGACCTTCTTTCCATCTGGACTCTATTGTGTAAATAGAACCTTCATATTCAGTAAACTGCTTCGTTCTGGGTCTTACCTAGTTCTCTTTCTCCAACTGTTAAAGCACACTAAGATTAGTCATTGACTATTTTAAGTCAACGTGTATTTGTTCATGGCTGAACTTGTCAATCGTGGTTATGTTATGTTAATTGGAAACATTGTCTTTCTTTCATGATTTTCTCACCAACCTAAGAAACTCTCTTAGTCAGGGTTCATTCTTGGATCCCTAATCCATGAACTTCTAAGACTTCATGTATGAGCCTATCCAATAATCAACAACCTGACACAGATATGATGGCATTATTCTAGTCTCTACTGCCCACCATTATATCTGGTCTATAGTATTCTCTATAACCCGAGCTACACTATTTTTCCTCATTCTATTCGATGCAAGATGAGGCTAGCGTCCTCCAGAAATCCTGGAGGTTTGCATGGTGAATGCACTGGTGCTTCTAACTTTCAAGTCCTACGATCCCTATTTTTTTACACATGCTAATTGCATGGTGTAGTTGTCCGGTTTTTGAAGCTTTATTATATAGATTCGAAGTAGTTAGGTCCCGACAACATTCTAATTTATAGTGTCTAAACTTTCCTTTTTTTTCCACACATGCTAAGTGCATGGTGTTCTTTTTCTTCTTTAAAGTACGAATGATAGTTTTGCCTTCAAGCTATATTTGTTTAACGGCATGTTTAGAGTACGCATAAAATTCTGTTTCACAATTTCAAACATGATATGTCAGGCAAATCGCCACGTGTAACACGAACTACAAATGCTAAGAGGAAAAATACTCATAAGAGAATTCCGAGTAAAGGTTTTAATAAGAGAAGTAAGACAAAACAAAATAACATGGCTACATCACAACACGGTTCAAACGAAGTAAATAATTACATCACGGTATATAATTTACGATTTTCAACACCTTAATTTAATAACTACAGGGACGATATTGGACATTTCATGCGTGAATATGATGACATGGAAGACCGTTTACAATGGTCTAATGACAAGGCAAAGCAAATGTTTCCCACAACTTTTGTAGGCAAATGCAGGGACTGGGCACGCATCCAAAAAAAAAATTGGGGACAATTAAGTTACCCCGATTTCAAGAAAGCAATCTTTGAGGGTTTCACACGTATAAATGCATAAGTATATGGAGTTCAAATTCTCCGTGACCGTATGCAAAAGAAAGACGAATCTATAAAAGATTATGTTTACGACAAATTAGTGCTCATTAATAAGTATGAACCACTGATGCCTAAACGTATTCAATTAAGCATCATTGCAGCAGGCCTTCTTCCGTACTATTTGGATCGCGTAGGTACGCAATCATACGACACAGTAGATGATCTTTTGATGAATTGATTAGGACCGAAACAAATATATTCAATGTTCGTAGATGCAAACAAAGAAAAATCCAAAGCCACGACAAAAGCAAAGTTGACGTTCAAGGAATTGGTTAAGCGTTAGGGCAAAAAGAAAACGTCCATCAGTGACGACGAAACCACATCCGGTGAATCTGAAGATGCAGAGTCCGATGATTCTCCATTTTCAACAGCTTTGGAGTCAGCACATTCCGTCTCGTCAATGTCACCAGATGAAGGTGCAAAGTACTGGGAACCAAAACACACAAAACACGCTCACGGAAATATGGTTAATAATAAAGGGAAAAATAAACAGAGCGACCAAACCAAAAATAAAAAGCAAAAACAAAAGATGAAAGTATGAACGATATTACAAATCAATTGGCACAACTACCTTTGTTCATGAATCTAACTTTGCGAGCTAACGGTAGGTCCAAAAATTTCGATAATAAGCAAAATCGTGGTAAATCCAACTGTGGCAATAATACGGGTATTCAACACCAACAACAACAAAGCAGAAGTACAAACAAGGACCAATTGTATTGTAACGTTAATGCTAACGATAAGTCAAATTATCAGCCTAATAGAGGCAATTTCAGTAGATCTCGATTTGGTAGAGGTAGTGGTAGATTTTATACAAATGCAAACTACCCTAGAGGTTATAGAAACCACTACCAATAGCCCCACCCATACCAGATCCAACACAACTATCCACTGGTATACCAACCTTTTTTATTTTTTTATTTAAATATACATCATGGAACAGCCGAAGCCGTTAGAAGATACAGTCAAAGTACAGCTATAAATAATACAATAAGGGCTAAAAATACAATCATCGGTGAGTACATACAATTATCGTAGAATTGTAACCAGATCAACAAAAAATATATAATTTGATGTAACGTTGCGCAAGTATTTAGGACATCGAAATAATTTACTAATTTAGTGAAGAATTGTCGATTTTAGGATTGTTTATGGGTTTGAAAGAATTCGGCAATTTCTTGGTGAGAATTCTCACTCTTTATTAGTAAGCCTTTTAAAACTATTTTGAATTTCTTGAGTGGAAAATACACAATATGCGCAGGTAACAAATTATAGAATTTTATTCCCCGATATAAATATGTATTTTTTTTCGTTAACCTCGTTTCTAGGGTTATCAGATGATCCATATTTCTAGATCCATAAGAATGAACCTTACCTGACCTTACATCATCCTTACTATCAAACAAAAGTCCCACCCTTACCAGCAATCACATATCCAAATTACCAACATCAGGACAATAGAGGGACACAGCCAGTCACGTTGTACTGCTCGAATTGTGGCCTTCCAAACCACACACAGGAAGCTTGTTTGAAGCCAGGGAAACCTACTTTAAACTTGTAACCTCCTTGATTGGAAGAGGTACAATCACGGAGCAGGGGACTGACGTAAAATGTCCACTAATATGCAGAGACAACATGGCATATATTAAAATGACGGTAAATGGTAAACAATATACTGAAATTTTAGACACTGCCTCGCAAATAAGTTTGATCGATAAAAACATTGTGAATTCGAACACAAAAAATATTAACGCCTATACAAAAATGAGAGGCATTACACAAGATGTAATAACACTAGACCAAGTCGCCGTAGTCAAATTCAAATTCAGAACAACTCCTTTCATCATTCCTTTAGAATTGTAGACAACTTCATGGACAATACCATAGTAATTGGTAACATGTTGATGTCACATTCGGCAAACGTTAATTACCATTCTAACATGTTGGTGCTGAAAAGATTTGGAAAACGTCCAACTAAGTTTGGAAACAACATGGAAATATCTACATAGTTTCGGAAAAGGTCAGTTTCACGCTTGACAAAAATAAACAACCAATTTATTTTTATTTTTGAATAAAATAACATGTCCTGCGCACTCGAAAATCATTGTTCAATTACAAGTAGCGCACAGTAGGTCGTTTAAGGAGTAAATTTTAGAACTTAAGTATGAACTTTTAGACGAATACGGAATTTTGATATTCAGAAGCATTTTTTCAACCGAAGCAAAATTGGTTGAAGTAATCAATCCGTTCGCCCACAAAAATATTTTACCAAAGTGTTTAGAAATTGGCGCAACTGAAGATGTTTACATTCCGCCTACAAACAATGCCTCAACATAGTACAAGCTGATATGAATGACAGACAGCGTATTCTTCGTGAAGGTCAGAGCCTACTTGACGCTCAAAAGATCAAAATTGGCGAATAACTTAAACCTGAAACTAGAGACAAATTTAAGAAACTGTGTCATGATTACGCGGACGTATTCGCCAGAAATAAGAACAGGATTGGGATAGAAACTAATTACGAGCATCATATCGAGCTCACCACACATGTTCCCTTCCTCTAGCCGCCTTATCTCATCGTAGCCGCATTACGGCCTCAAATAAGAGAAGAAATTAATGTTTTGTTACAACAAGCTTTAATAGAGTAGACTGAAAGTGCTTACAACTCCCCGGCATTTTTATACGCAAACCAAACGAAGAATATCGATTCCTGCTTGATTTCCGTCAGCTGAACAGTGTTGCAACCTATAAAACAACAGCGTTGCCACCTATACATGGTCTTTTAACTGTCGTAGCTGGAAAGATCTGGTATTGTCAACTGGATATAAAAAGTGCTTATTTCTGTATCCCAATCGTTGAAGAATTACGAGATTGTACAAGCTTTACTATTACTAACATTTGAACGTACAGATCAAGCTACTGCCTCAATAGTCCAGTCAATGAACGCTCAAAAAAGGGGTGTAGAGAACATGTTCGGGAACAGAATTTTTGACCTTAGGGCTGTGTTTGGAGTAGTTAGGAGGTCAACATACGAAAAGTCCCCGGACCTACGAGGTGAGCGGGGGGCAGGAGGGGCTGGGAAAGGTCACGTTTTTCGGTTTTTCGCTTATATCTCGAGAACGGTGCGTCGTAGCGAAAAAGTATTTATGTTCAAAAAGAAAGCTGAGAAAATTTCCTACAAGATTGGTTCTATTCGTTTGTTAACTATTCCTAAAAGTTTTCGAGATATTCGCTTGCGAAAATTGCAATTTTTTTTTTAAAAAAAAAGCTTTCTTGCCTCACTTTTATAGTAGACAAACTTTGCCTTTTAGCACCTCATCCCTTAACTTCAGCCAAGTCCTCAGGGAAAAAGTAGTAGAACGCTATTTTTTTTTAATGAGTTATTATCTAATATATTAGCTTCAACTTGTTCAAAGTTATAGCAATTTGAAATTGCCTTTATTAAATATCTAATCGCATTAAGGCACGTACAAGACATGTAATGGCAAACATTACTCGACTACAGTACTGTTAATTTTGAGTATCGTAATAAAAAAGTGAAAAACAACGACAAACAAAATGGAAAACTAAATTAAACCTGACGAAATTTCGACGCTGAGAAAATTGAATGAAAAGCGCATTTCTTATTTAGCCTTATTAACCGAGTACAAAGAACAGCCGCTTTCATTGTTGGTAGCAAGAAATTGCCCGAAAAGAAAAACAAAGTATTTTTGGAAGGGTGGACAAGGGGGAGAGGGAGTTTCCTTTAAAGACCCGTTCTATTCATGCATTACTCTAGTCCAGTTTGTTGTTAACGCGTGTCGTGTGACGTTGAATTTTGAATTTATTTTAAGGCCTTTAGGCAACTATGGCTCAGGCCGTATGAATGATAATGGGATGAATTGGTGGAATGAAGAAAGTGGGAGGAAACGGGAGCACCCCGAGAAAACCCACGCACACGGTGTTTGTCCACCACAAAGCCCACATGGCATGAGCAGGGATCGATCCGACGACCCCTAGCACCAGAGGTGAGCGCTCTACCAACTGAGCCACTCGTGTGACGTTGTGTAAAGAATCTTTTTGACTATAATAGTGTTTTTATATTTCGTGAGAGTGATTCACTTTCGCAATGACTAATAAGTGTTTTGTGTGTGATGTAGACATCGATGAATCAGCTGATGACGTTTCAAGAATGTCAGAAAAGGGAATTCTTTCGCTTATAAGAACAAGTAAGGAAAGGAGGGACAACAAGAGCTCCAAGATAGAAGGCTTGAAATCCCTCCTAGTTCACACCTCATGTCGTAAAAATTACACAAGGACCCAAAGTATTATGGCTGATTTGAAGAGACATGGTGCATCAACATCAGCACAACCAACTGAAACGGTGAGTTTGAGATATTCAGTACCAGATTTCGATTTCAAAAATAATTGTTTTCTCTGTGCTGACCCTGTTGAGAATAAGGTAAAGAAACCCTGTGAAAAAGGGAGATTGGTATATCAAGTTCGAACATTTGCTGTACAAAAATCATGTATGGAGGCTGGTCTAGCGAGGAAAGATAATTGGGGGGGGGGGGGGGAGGAAGCAGTTGGTCGCCTATCCTCAATGAATGATTTAATCGCTGAAGAAGCTGTATACCACAATGACTGTCGTGTAAAATTTGTGAAGCATTTGTACAAACAACTAAAAGAAAGAGAAATTGATGATTATATTGCCAAGGCAATGGAAGAAATTTATGCGTACATGGAAGGGAACAGTGACTGCCAGTTTTCAATGGGCGAATTGATGGCAGCAGTAACAGGGGAAAACTCGACGCGAGAACCGTAAAAGCAAAACTTTAAAAAAAAATATGGAGATCGCTTAATAGTGAAACCAGGATGCAACCGATTCAACGTTCCAGTCATGTGTTTTAGAGACAATGGGTAAAAGATTTTGAATGATGCTTGGTATGAGAACAAGGAAATAATTCAATCGACGAGCGACTTAGGATCATAAGAGAAGCAGCAGAAATAATAAGGCAAGATATCCAGAGTCAAATGTACGATACTCACGTCCACCCAGCTGGTGATAACTTCCTTAAGGACGCGAATTCTGTAACTCCATCGCTTCTAACGTTCCTAGAGGAGGTGATGTAGAAGAAAACTAAAAAAGTCGAGGAAACGAAGAGGAAATGCGTCGCTATTGCACACGCCATCACCTCTGTAGTTCGACCACGAATCTTCTTGTCTTCAATATTGAATAGCCTCTCACGCCTACTTTACAGAAGATATGCCTCTAAAAACTTAGTTAACCTTCTTTCAAGTGTAGGATTCTGTTCATCTTACTACGAAGCCCAAACTTTAGAAATGTCAGCTGTGGTTCATGCTCAACCAGCATTCAAAACAGGATCATTCAATCAATTTGTCTTCGACAACGCTGACTTCAATGTATGCACCATTGATGGACTGAACACTTTCCACGGCATGGGTTTAATTAGATGCATTACCCCTTCCAGTTCAGTAGAAAAAGGTTCAGATATACCAAGATTGACCAAGATACCCACGTCAATTGAGATCGGAAAACTTGGAATTGTTCCACTAGAAGGATTCAAAGGTAAGGGAGGTGTTCTACGAAACGTCACTGTGGAAAACGTAGAAGTACCACAGGAATCGGCACATCCTCAACCACATGACATCCTATGGCTGCTTGCTAAAAAGCAGCATATTGAAGTGCCAGAATGGAACGGGTACATGCACTCCGTTACAAGAGGAAGTTACAGCGAAAAGACTAAAATTGTCACACTTCCTTTCATAATTGCTCCTCCTTCTGATTACGATACAGTGTACACCGCAATACGATATGCAGGCGAGTTGTGTGAAAAAATCAGTCAGGACTGTTTGATCATCACGTTCGACCAGCCATTATATTGGAAAGCCAGAGAAATAGTTGCAGATGCTCCAGCTGACTCTGACCTATCGAAGTGCATTGTACGTCTCGGCGGATTTTATCTCCTCATGTCGTTTTTGGGATGTATTGGCTACCAAATGTGCGGAAGTGGTATAAAAGAACTTTTGAGCACTGTCTACGCTCCAGCATCAGTTGAGAAGATGCTTCAAGGCCGTACTTTTGCCAGGGCAGTCAAAGGTCATTTGATCACACAAAGTGCCTTGCTCAACATCATATTTGCCCATATCCAAATAACAGAGGAAGAGCAGACACGTGTCAAAGAATTGATGTCCGATTTCGTAAATGAGACTCCCTCATTGAGCTCATTGAACGAAAACTCACAGCTGAAATCACTGGCCAACAAATTTGGAGAAGCACTAGAACAGACCAGTGGGAATGGATGAATTGCAAAGCTATGGATCCAATACTTCAAAATGGTAAATTTGAAGAAAGAGTACATTCATGCTGAGAGGTCAGGTGATTGGGATGCCCACCTAACTTGTGTACAGAGAATGATACCTTACTTTCACGCATCTGGCCACTTTCCCTACGCGAAATCCTGCCACTTGTAGTGTAGGATATGATGAATCTTCCATCAAAAATGAGGCCAGAAGACTAAAACAACAACTGCGTCAACGGTGGGTACTTCACATGCGGCGATCTGATCGCTTTTCGTCAGGTGTTTGGTCAGATATGACTATCGAGACTACTCTGATGCGAAGCTTCAAAAGCCGTGGTGGCCTAACACGTGGACGGGGCATTGCAGATAGTGTAATAAGCAAATGGGCCATGGGGATGTGTGCAACTAATGACATTTGCACATCGCTAGAAGAGTTCTGTGGTGTTCTCTTCACCTCAAGTGAACAGCACGAGGATTTTGGAGAAGCCCGCAAAACATGCGACTGATATTGCTAAAGTCACAGAGTGGTTTGAAGATCATCCTCCTTTCCCTGAAACGAGTGATATCATGTCGATAGTTACCGGATTGGTGGGAGATGCTAGGTCAACTGCTACGATGCTGTTACAGTTGGTAAGCAACGATGGTTAAAATGGTAGGATTACCATTTTCAGATATCAGGCTATCACGCAAAGATAGAACACTCCCTCTTTCCTCTGTGAGTTCATACATAAAGATCAACGATGAAAAGGTTACAGTAGATCCTTTCCTGCTTTTTCAAAGGATTTCCATAATGAAAAAAACGGACGAAGACTTGAAGACTTTTTTGGAATATGAATTGGCCGCATTCCCGTTAGCCTTATTCAATGAAGGTGGAATGAGAAAAAAATGAGTCCTATACACACTGTTTGATCCAATCAACAAAAACATATATCTGCCAATCTTTGACGTAATTGTTGATGGAGGATTTCTGATGCACAAAGTAATTTGGCAAAGAGGATCTTCAGTTCCCACCATTTGTGAGGGATATGTGGAATTTGTCAAGAACCACTATCCTGGGAAGAGCTGCGCTGTGGTGTTCGATGGGTACGCAAACTTAGCAAACAGCACAAAGATAGCTGAACAGGGACGACGCTATCGAATGAAGAAGTCCGTGGACATCAATTTCAATTTGAGCACTGAAATAACAGTGAAGAAAGACCAATTCCTCTCTAATAAGCACAACAAAAGGAAACTGATTGACCTGCTGAGATCAAAACTCCACGACAATAAGATTGAGACTCTTCAAGCATCAGACGATGCTGATTTGTTGATTGTTACAACAGCCATTGACAAATCAGAAACAACCAGTGTTGTTGTCATTGGCGAAGACGTTGACCTGGTAATTCTCCTAATGGCAAAAACTCCAGTGTTTGTGAAACCTGGCCGAGGAAAAGTGAAGACCAACATATATTCCACTCAACAGATGCAGCAATTAGGACTAAAGGACATTTTGTTCCTGCATGCCTTTACAGGCTGCGATACAACGTCTGCGGCATTTCGGAAAAGTAAAGTTGGTTTCATCAAACTTTACCAGAAACACCCAGGCATTCGCAAAGCAGCTGAAGTCTTCTCGAACCCTTCGTCATCAAAGCTGAAATTGGGGAAGCTAGTCGCAAATGTATCTTGAGATGGTATGGAGCTCCAAGAACAGAGATATCCCTTAATCTCTACCGTTACCAGTCGTTGTCAAGTCGGTAGGAAATCTTAAACCTGACATCTCTTCTCTCCCACCAACTGAGAGGGCAGCCGAGCGTTCCTTCAGAACGTATCACCAGGTCCAGCATTGGTTAGGAAACGAGCTACCACCTGAACTGTATGGTTGGGAGCGCAAGACAGAAAACCAACTCACCGCTGTGCAGACTAAAGACCTCTTAGCACCAGAGAAACTTTTGAAGAGGATTTTCTGCCGGTGCATCAAAGACTATACTGGCAAATGTGGATGCAGAAGAGCCACAAGGAACTGTTCTCTTTTGTGTCAATACTGTCTGGGAAATCGTTCCAATGGCATCCCCGTGATGGACAATGAGGAAGACGACGCTGAAGAGATAGAATCACTACCCATCCCTGAAGAGACAGAATCCCTGGAAGATGTGGAAACTGAGGTGAAAGAAAATATAGATGAAGATGAGCAATATGAGCCACCTCCTGAGCCAATTGCCGGACCCTCCTGTTCCAAGAGAGCCAAAACAACAAAATTTTCGTATGAATAGTTTTTTTTTTCGAAACCAACGAGTACGCTATAAAACGTATTTTTTTGTAATTCTTTTTTCATATTTTGTTACGGATATTTCTTTGAGTGTTTCTCAGCCTCGGTCTTGCAGCGTAAGACTTTTTTGTTCCCCGTGTTGAGAAGACACTGCCAGAGCATCAGTTTTCTATCCCTTGAAGATGTGTGAATTGCTGAAAAACAGGAGCAGTACTTAAAAAAAACAGTGACACCAGTGCTTCCAAGATAAGAAGATTATGTGGAATGTCTCGGAGAATACATTGAAAAGTTGTAACAGTTGAAATAAAGGTATGTATACCCACAATTGCATGTCTAAAATCTTTTTAGTGACCATAGTACTTATAATTAACGGTAATAAGTGGAATTTCAAATTGCTATAACTTTGGACAAGTTGAAGCTAATGTATTAAATAATAACTCATTTTAAAGAAAATTTAGTGTTCTACTACTTTTTTCCCTGAGAACTTGGCTGAAGTTAAGGGATGAGGTGCTAAAAGGCAAAGTTTGTCTAATATAAAAGTGAGGCATTTTTTTTTTAAATTTCCGAATTTCGCAAACGAATGTCTCGAAAACTATTAGGAATAGGGAACAAACGATTAGAACCAATTTTGTAGGAAATTTTCTCAGCTTTCTTTTTGAACATAAATACATTTTCGCTACGACGCACCGTTCTCGAGATATAAGCGAAAAACTGAAAAAAGTGACCTTCCCCCGCCCCTCCTGCCCCCTCGTAGGTCCGGGGACTTTTCATATGTTGACCTCCTAACTACTCCAAACAGAGCCCTGAAGTCCAAAATTCTGTTCCCGAACATGTCCTCTAGACCCTCTTCATTGACTGGGCTACAAGGATACAAATCACCACCAGCTGCATATTGCAGAATTATGGCTCTAACCCACAGTAATCTAGCTCCACAGAGTCTATCCTATTATATGGATAATATCTTCATCTATAATAATAATGGAGATAAGATTCCAGGTATTTTGGAACAATTCATCAAACGACTACTCCAAGCTGGACTGAGGTTATATCTATTGACAAATCAATATTTATGGAACATGAGATTCTAGCACTTGGACAAAGATTAGGATGCCAGGGGTATACCGTCAGCGATAGAATAGTATCTTCTATTTCAAATTTGAATAACCTAAAACAGTAAAAGCCCTTCGTAGCTTTCTACAATTATGTAATTATGTAAGGCGTTTCTGTAAAGATTACGCGGTCTTATTTGGACCGTTACAATGCCTTATGGACAAAAAGGTTATTTGAGGCCCTGAACAAGACGAAGCCTTTTTAAAGTTAAAACAGGCTTTTATAAACACGTCCATTTTGGCTCCATACGATGTGAACAAGACCTTACGCCTTTGTTCAGATGCTTCAACGAAAGCTATATCAGTGTTCCTCCTACAAAAAGACAGTGAAGAAGCAACAGACTCGTATGTCGTCTCATATTATTCATGCCTTCTCCCACACGAGACGAGGTACACAATCATCGAACAATAATTGCTATCAATTCTTTGTTGCTTCCCAAGTCTAAGATATTATTTAGTTGGTCGTCGATTTACCTTACCCACTGATAACAAAGCCTTGGTTTATTTGAATACTCCAAAAATGTTCCATCAAAGCTTGTAAGATGGTCCTTAGAATTTAGTGATTTTGATTATGATATAGTACATATATGAACCAAGGACAATCCCGCGCACTTCCTCCCAAGAGAGACGAAGACTCCTCCGCAAAAGGGAGACTTCGATATCAAGGAATTAGATGCAATCTAGTACTAGCAGATAAAATTGATTTACCGTTATTACAAAAGGAAGATAAATGCTTTGACCAATCTATCAGTATTTGGAAACTGGATAACAGACTTTCCTAACGTAGAGCGGAAATCTCGAACATATGAAATAAAGGATGGACGGAACGATATTCCGGAAAAGTTGATTTATCAACGAAACTAAGCTCTTGACCTGTATCCCATATTCAATTAGGGTCAAAAATTTTCATCAACTACATGGTTCACATTTGGCAGGTCATTTCAGCTACGATAACACCTATAATCTCGCAAATAAGAAGATATACATGCCAAATTTGAAACAATACATAAGGCAGCAGACGATTGCATGCCCAGTTTGTCAGGTCAACAAGTGCAACAGCAGAAAAAGCAACATTATTCCACATAATTTTCCTAAATACTTTTCTTTCGAGGTCGTTGCTATCGATAAAATCAGGCCACTTCCGAAATCAACAAAACGAGATACAAATATATTTGCGTGATGTGTGATATGGCAACACGTTACATCATCGCTAAGCCGTTCAAGGATGTGTCAACTGAACGCATTGTCGAAGTAATATACAGTGACTTGATAGTCAACAACGGAGCTCCAAAACGATTGATTTTAGATCAGTTATCATCTCATAGGTGTCACGTGATGAAGGAACTATCTAAACGCCTTAGTATTGAGTCACTACATTATTGGAATTTGTGAAAAAGCTAATGATTCCATTCAACAATGTTTGAAACCGTTCGTAAATAATAAAGCAGACAACTGGTCAGAATTTTTACCAGCTGAATTCTTTGAATTATTTGTATGATCTTTATCCATCAAAAGGGTCAGGCCGGGATAGTGAGGGAAAGGATGTTGGAAGTTAGAGGGCCCTGGACTAAATTGAATGTTCCATATCGGCATTTTTCTGATGTGACTGAGGAAAACCCTTGATAAATCGCGGTGATCGAATGCTGTGATCGAACGCAGGAGCTCTCGCATGCGAAGTCAACGCTCTCCATCTGAACTACAGCCACTTGATTTATTGCTAAGACTTATAGTAAAACAAATAAGTTTGTAATCTGAACTTTATTGTTTAATTAAATCATTATGCAATGATATATCGTTTCCAGATTAATAATATTGGGGTCAAATTATCTACAAGTACTTACTGAAACAATAATTATCGTTAATAATATTGAGATACAAATATTATTTTTGCTTGTATAGATTCTCATAATTTAACGCTTATTGTTTAATTATTTAATTTAAGATATATACTTATGTAATTATTGTTGCCGTATCTGAAATATATTTAACATCAAAAATTAAAAGTTCCACTATTAGACGTTAATTTACAACGCATATATAAACTCTTTATTCAGATAGAATAATAGAACGAGACCAACTGAAATCTGACGGGCTTGCCCGAACGCTGTGGTCAACGCTATGTGAAACAAATTGTTACTGCCCATACAATTCATTTTATCTTCTCTTATATGTGAAACAAATTAATGTCTTCCTTTGCTCGACGCTGTTATCAAAGATTTGCTCGCCGGTCTGCTCGCAGCTCCACTATAGAAGCACCCATTTGATAACATTGATTTACTTCCAAATTTACGCGCCGTTCTGCTCGCCGCTCCACTACAAAAACACACTAAGTCACTTCATGAAAGACAGGTTTTTTCAAAAGAAAAATAGTACACAAAGTACCTTTTCGAACTTCATTGTTTGTAGGGAGCAGCGTTTCTTTTGGGACGGGATTGTGAATCATTGCTTCATGCCGGGTGGCCGTGCGGTCTGCGGCGGTAGGCCAACGGCTCAACGGTTCCGGGTTCCAGTCCCGGCGGGGGCATGGGTGTGGATTTTAATAGCTAAGGGCAAATCGTGACGGGCCGAAGTCCAAAGTTATTAAACTGGTACATATAAAAATAAAGTTTGGAGAGTTTACAAAGTGAATCATTGGCAGAGGTGTATCGTTCCAAACGGAGATTTATTTGAATGAAGTTGTTCACTCGATTCTAAACCTAAGTAGCAGTGTGAGATAAGAAACGGACCATTATAATTGGAACAACATGGCCATTCTTGCCTTAGTCTCCTAATTAAGTTCAAATTAGACTTATTTTTTATGATAACAGGGCATGTCGAATTTTTAAGTGTGAATAGAATACGATATCTGACAGAACATGATTTCCCCGCCTCTCTCATTAGTGTGACAGGCAGGCAAGTGAGTACCAAACTATTTGCCATTTAAGAAATCGAGTACACATAAAACAATGAAGTTGTAAACTTTGTTTCTACTATGAGAAACTTTTTAAATCCTGTTGATTTCTCTTCGTAATTTTCATTCATAAGTATATTAAAGTTTCATTATTAGTAGTATAAATGAAATATCAAAAATAGTTACTTCAGCTTAATTAACTAACGTTTAAATCTTACCTTGCTGACTAACTGCACCTATTACCAATACAACGATATCCATTGCAGTAGCCTTTTGATTTTCATTGTCGTTTACTTTCATCTGAGTTTGTAATGTTAGGTGCAAAAGAATTCCATTAGTTACAAGAAGAGAAATTCCAGCGAGCCACAAAGTCCAATGAAACGGCTCAAGGAAAAGGTTAGTTACAGCTGAAACAGGAGGTTTCTTGAAGATATACGCCATTCTGCGAAAAAGAAAAGTGAATAATTTAGTCTATCATATTTTGGTTGTGTTGCAATAATTCAGTTTCAGCTGTCAAAACGTAAGCGGCAAAGGAGGGTATGGCACGGAACTACGAAAAGTGGCGGAACTCCATTCCCAATTGGTGTCTAATAGCTCATCGTCATTTGGTGGAAGAGAGTGTGTCTGATTTGTAAAGGTCTTGGAGGCGCGAATCATTAGGCGTATGAGAAGGAAATGGGAACATGAATATCGACCTATGAAGTCTAAATCTACGGTTGATTCGATATCTTCCCTTCCCCATCCTCTTGCCCTCAAGCGCCGTAGGATGGAGGTTGCCCTGCGACCCAAATAGGGAATAATCAACTATGAATCCACCTGGAGGACGTGTCGCCTAATTCATCCGAAGAGATAGCGAAGGAGTCACGCACGACAAAAGCACCGCATCGCAAACTTAAGCATGGTAATCAAAAGGAAAATCGTGGTATTAAGCATCGCATTGAGCAACAAAGACGAGCAACAATTCAAAATGGATTGTACAAAACTGATACTACTCTATATGTAACCGGTATTTATACAATCATGTAATACGAGAAGATAAATTGTCGTTCGTACATGCTTGGTCGGAAGGTCTTTATAGGCACTATCCTGCAACATTTGTATATATACACAACATAGTTGTAATATTTGTTGGTCAATTTTAAATTGTTATTACAGGATATTGTACGATATATGTGATATTAGTTTCTAATTAGTTGTCAAGTCTGCAAAGACTATGTGATGTATAGTTCGAACGTTATTATGGCAGCCACCGACTATGTGTATTAGTTTCCCAGAGTGTCTAGAATCGGGTGCCATATGTGACCGGCTGACCATTGCGCCAGCGTTCACGTTTATACTGTTCAATTGAAATATAGGAGGCGCGCATGTATGTAACATTAGACTGTTGATTAGAAACATTAATAGGAGCAGGAATATATTCACATTAGCGTGATTTAATGTAAAACAATGAACCAAGAGATAGTAAATGCAAAGTAGTGATAAAGACTGTATTAGAAGCCATGGAGATTAGTTAAAAACATACATATACAGGACTTTGTACGACATTTTGTAATGACCCTTTGGGGAACGTGTATCTGAATTTAGAACAAATAAATGTACCTTTATGTGGGATAAGGTATCTTTTTAATGATTTTCTTTACTTTTAAGGAACTGGAAGCAATTCCTGTGGCAGAAGAATGCCCTTGTGGTTTATTCCTATACAGTGCTAATTGCTTGGTCGGTTGGAGATCTACCATATGATCTACCATATGAAATAATGACACCAATAAATAAAGATTTTAAAGATTCTTATTCAAATTTAGATTAATTTGATTGTTGTAACGTATATTTTCTGTATAATAAATAAAGTATTGATAACTACTACAACTAATAATAATAAAAGTAATATTGTTTAGTTCTATTATTAGTAGTTGTAGAAGTAGTATTAGTTAGTTGTAGTAGCAGTAATTCTATATGTAGTAGTAGTTGTTGTATTTGTTGTAGTAGTAGTATTAATAGAAGTAGTTGTGATACTAATAGTAGTAGGAGTAGTATTGGTATTCCTATTATTATTATTGTTAGTGGCAGTAGTAGTAGTATTCGTATTATTATATAGTAGTAGCAATAGTAATGGTTGTAAATGCTGTTGTGGTGGTGGTGGTGGTGGTGTTGGTGGTAGTAGTAGAAGTTGCAGTGGTAATAGTATTACGATTTAGTAGCGTTGTCAATGTATTTTACTCACACCGCACCAGCTGACGTGTACTTTGGCTAGTATACAATAAAAATGTTCATTTCTTCCACTGCTGTCCCCTTACATTTTTAATTCAGCGTAATTAAAAAAAGGTCATACATAGTATGCAATAGTTGTAACTAAATTTAACGTATATAATCCTAGCTATACCAATATTACGGTAATTGCACTTCAATTGGCGCGGCTTTGTGAACCATCTAATTACCGCAAGGGCGAGTCTACATTAGGCCAAATTTCTGTGCGTATACGTGCTAGTGAGGACTGTCTCAGAACGACGAAATCATCCATCGTTTTTTTTTCCTACTTTGGACTTTGAAAACAGAAAACAAAGCAAAGAGAATATATTCTCATTATTACTAATTACAGAAATTATTATATTTTTTGCACAGTATACTACAATAGGTTTAAACAAACACAAAATATATAATCTGAGATAGGCGAAATGATTTACATGTGCTAAGATAATCAATTAAAAATATTACTGCTAATACTGTTTACAGGTTGCCAGATACTGCAATTACGTTTGATGTATTTTTATATATTTTTATATTCAACCAGGTGTACTCACATAGCATTCAATATTTTCTATAAATTTTAGAAAACTTTTCCGTGTTTTCGAGAGAGACTATTTTCTAAAAAAAACTGACAGAAAACTTTTTAATTTTTTTATTTTATAGCCAGGAGATTATTTTGTAAATATTTCCATCAATATTTTAAAACAACAACATATAGTTCACAATATATATTATTCCAGTATTGTTTCATGCTTTTCCGCAATGCGCTTGGAAAAATACATGCACATGTTTTGTCAACATGTATAATGACATTTTTCTTAAACCTCTATTTAACAACATTAGTCCATTTTTAAGTTTATGAACAAAGAATTTTGAGGTTTAATCCACAAAGCCAATCAAAATAATTTTAGTTCTCAGTATCTGGCAACGTCGTGAACAGTGATAACAGAAACATTGCAAAATAGTTGTGACAGCATATAAATCATATCGGATCTTTTAGATGTTTTCATGTGCTTAAACGTGTGTCAACAAATATACTAGTTTGTGAAGTAGGTCTTGATGCGTATGTATTGCATTTGTCTCCTTTTCTGTTTTCAAACTCTAGAATAGCACAAAAACGATCGATGATTTCGTCGTCTTAAGTCGTTTTAAGAAATTTGGCCTAATGTAGACTCACCATAATGAGCGATACGTTGTTGGAATGCACATAAAATGAATAATTTAAACAGGTTACATTGATGGCAATGGTTCTCAATCTTTAGAAGACAAAAATATGCGAAAATGGGGCAGAAAAGAACTTTTAAATAACACGTTATAAGGTAGTGACTCAGGTAATTTTCATTTGGCAAAAATGAAAGACAGACATATACATTAGACATTGATACACACAATAATCAACAGTAACAATGAAATGTGCAACACAAACTAAAAAAAAAAACTAGAATGCACGACGGTGATTGTGCAGCTTCGCATTCGCACGACTAGGAAGGAAAACGGGAAACGTTTCACTGTATGCGTTGCACTGTATGCGTTCTAATTATCATAATGTCACGAATATACATCGTTGGATAAATTATAGAACTCAGAGTCCAAAAACGTAACATTTGTGGCCATCATGTCCAATCATCACGGTGAAAATGTTCGAAAATATAGGATAAGATAAGATAAAATGAATTTTATGGGCGGTAACAGCACTATGGCTTACGCCCGTCCCGATACTTGAAAGTCCCTTATCTCTGTCATGTCAAAATTTAGCTGTTTATTAAAATAATAAAAAGGAATATATAAAAGATGAAGATGTAAAAGGTCTTCACACTCAACCTACTAAGCTAATGGCCAGTATAACGAGAAAGCCTGTAAATGGGCCCTCACAAAATAAATAAAAAATACACCATCAAACTTAACAGCTAAGGATCATAATCATATAAAATAAACGGAAATCATAAAACTGCAAAAACAATTAAAAATATTACCGTTTAAGTTTATATCTCGGTTTCCCTTTCCTTCCCACGAGATTAAAATCCAGATCCATCAGGTGGTCTTCAACCATGTCGGAGGACAAAGATGATCTTGGTTGATGGATAGTATGTTCAAACTCTTCCTGAGCTAATTGTGCAGCCAAAACGTTCGTCAAAGTGTTAATGCTTGTAGCGAGAGGCGAAGTTCTAGCTAATTTGAAGACTTTATAAGGACCGGGTAGTCTTAATCCGGGGAGTTCTAGAACTCTGCACAGGTAGTTTTTGTCCCTGACTCTGTGTCGGCATATTGCGAGAAGTCTCTGATCCTTTGGGAGGCTTCGGAGGATCTACATGCACATCAGACTCTGTTTGTGTTGAGACATTAACTGTCTGGGTACCAACCGAGACAGTTTTAACTGGTAATCGTGCTGCTACCGTGGAAAACGCACCAGATGGAAGGGTGCGTTGGGACTCTTTTACGCGACGTTTTGCATCTCCAGCAGATATTTTCTCAATCACCATCAGCTCTCTAATGCGTTTTTCTTCTTTAAATACCGCACAGTCACGCGACCAGGCCGTGTGATCACCATTGCAATTAACACACTGAGGCGTCAGTGATGTGTAAGGATCCGCACCATGGCTACTGGTTCCGCAAATTGCACATACAGCAGAGGTCACGTTACATGACGTGCTAGTGCGTCCATAATGTTGACATTTAAAACAGCAGAGCGGACTTGGTATATAAGGACGGACAGGCAAGCAATAGAAAGCTGCCTTCACATCCTTAGGAAGCTGAGGCATGGCAAATGTCAAAATTAATGATCCTGTGGGTTGGAGTTGGCCAGTCCTTCTGCTATTGATGCGTTTAACATTCACTACGCCTTGACTGGCGAGTTCTCTTTTAATCTCCGCTTCAGGAACATCTTGAAGGTCCCAACAAGTTATTACACCCTGTGTAAAATTCAGTTGGCGATGGGGCTCAACTACAACTTCAAGATTTCCAATTGATGTCATCTTCAGGAGATTATTTGTCTGTTTGTCTGTAAATGTCTCCACTAATAAGGTGCCATTCCGAAGCTTTTTAACATTGTGGAGCTCTCCTGCAACATAACTAAGTTGTCTTTGAATTAGGAAAGGGGATATCTTCTTCAAACCACCTGGATTTTCTGTTTCGTTTTTAACTTTAATTACAAGATATCGTGTGATAGTTGGTACCATACTTGTCTGTTCCTCTACTTCTCGCTTTTCTTCCTTGTCACTGGTACATTCATTAGCTGTATGCGCCTTCTTACTAACATCAGTGACTTTCTCTTCATTCTGTCTCTTCATTCTCTGCTTTTCTTTTGGCGAAGGCGATTTATTTTTAGGACGTGGTGGAGCCATGGTGAATTAAAGCCGTAAATGCCCACACTTCTCCGTCTTCGTTCTGAGGAGCCAACGAGGCTGCCGGGTACTACCCTCATCACCCTTGTCAGCAAGCTGGAAATCGAGGCGAAGTCCAATGACTTGGCGTCGAAATCACTTGCACTCCCGACTGATGGATACTTGGGACACCCACTACCCCGAGTGTTGGCGAGACCAAAGGTCCGAAGAGCTCCCCAATGGCGCACTTCCCAGTCTCAACGAGCTAGACCATCCAAGAATCTGCTGTTACGAACTAGGCGCTATCCAATGGTTCCGCCCCCTTTCCCCTGGGCCCAGGGGCCATCGTCAATGCAAGTACATCCTGTCACATCCTTGGTCATTGCGCGGAGGCGCAACTCACAGCACAAGAGGAGATGAAATAATGAGTCATCAACTGATGAAAAATGGGGTGAATGTAAATGAAATCCTCTCGGCTGGTCCTCCTTTCAAGCAGCGTAGGTGTTTAGCTGCGAGGGCTGATTGCAGCCAGCAAAAGCCAGCTGGACGATGGGGTCACCAATTCCCTACGCCGTTGTTGGCTGATTGCAACCAGCAGAAGCCGGTCGGACGATGGGGTCGCCAATTCCCTACGCCGTATACGAGCAGCGATGGTCTGCTGCTCGGGCTATGTGATGATGTCATCACGTTGCGGTCCGTAGACCTGCGATGAGGTCGCCAATCCCCTACGCATTTCGAAAATATAGGAGTGACATTTCTTTATTTAGAAAGAATCCTAGGAAGGAAATCAGTTAGATGGAAGTCAAAATGGGTCTTACTGGGTGCAAGTGTGATTTATTGGAAAGCGTAGCTATCTTTACCGAGGGCTGTGCGAAGTGTTCTTGTAATAGTTTTGTGTAGGCTGATAGTCCATATCACTTCTGAGAGTCATGCCCTCGTTCCATAAACACCACCCTATATCTCCAGAATTTATCCAGTAGCTCTTTCGCATCGCGCAGAAGTGCGCAGACTACTTGGTAATGAGTTATTTACATACACAAACCCTGCTAGCCGCAACTGAGAGCATACCCATGATCATTTTGCGCCCAAACAGGTTTCAACTAAAGTATGAATCCACGACGAAAGGGATCGTCAATAATGAAGTAAAGACTGAGTGGACTAGATTAAATTAGATAAATAGAGTTGCTTTCTGAAACAAAAAATAATAATCTGCTGAGATACTTCTGATATGAACATCCATCCGAAAGGAATAAGCTGACTAAATTTTGATGTTCATAATTTCTATATATTCAATACACTAGTTCTTGTTAATTTTTAAATCGAAGTCCAGAATTCTTATTGAACAAACAAAAGCTGATATACCAGGTGTGTAAATATAGAACCGAAATTTGTTCATAGACGGCGTTAGCTGTCACTGTGGTTACCGTAAAACTGCGTCCTTGGCGCCACTTGCTTCTTTTGACTACTGATAACGATTTGCAACTCACAACCAGACATGTTTCATGTCATAGTGTAGTGTTTAATAGCGTTGAACATGGCGCAATTTGTACCTACAAACTACGATTTGCGCACAGCATTGATTTTTTGTTAAAATTTGAAGAAAACTGGTGCAGAATCGCATCCCATGCTTGTCGAAGCATACGGTGATCATGCTCTTGGTAAGTCACAGTGCTATGCGTGGGCCGGCCGGGTGGTCGAGCGGTCTGCTACGGTAGGCCATCGGCTCGAAGGTCCCGGGTTCGAGTCCCGGCAGGGGTATGGGTGTGGATTTTAACTGGCTGTAAATGGGCGAATCGTGACGGGCCGAAGTCAAAAGTTACTAGACTGGCCCATATAAAAATAAAGTTTTTGCTATGCGTGGTTTACAAAATTTAAAAGTGGCGATTTTCACGTGAGAAACGAAGAACGTGGAAGATCACCGAAAAAGTTTGCAGACAGCGAATTGCAAGCTTTGTTGGATGAGGATGACGCTCAAACGCAACAACAACTCGCGGATCAATTAAATGTGACATGAGAAGCCGTTTCCATACGTTTAAAAGCCGTGGGCGAGATTCAGAAGTGGGAAAATGGGTTCCACATGCATTGACTGAACGACAGCAGGAAAACCGAAAGACCACTTGTGAAATTCTGCTCGTCAGGTACAAAAGGAAATCATTTCTCCATCTAATTGTGACTGGTTACGAGAAGTGGATCAATTTCGAGAATCCTAAGCGTAAAAGATCCAGGAGAACCGGCGACATCGAATGCAAGACCAAATCGCTATGGACGGAAGACAATGCTTTGTGTTTGGTGGGATCAGAAGGGAGTGATCTATTATGAACTGCTGAAACCTGGCGAAACCGTTAATACCCAACGTTACCGACAACAAATGATCGATTTGCATCAAGAATATGATTTGCGAAAACGACAAGAATATGACGAAAGACAACATAAAGTTATTGTGCTTCACGATAATGCACCCTCCCACACAGCAAAACCGGTCAAGGAAACGATTGCGGCGTTTGGCTGAGAAATCCTTCCGCATGCGGCTTACTCACCAGACTTGGCGCCTTCCGATATTCACTTATTTACATCCATGGGACACGAACTTGCTGACCGGCGCTTCACATCTTACGAAAATGTACGAAAATTGCTTGATGACTGGTTTGCAGCACAAGAGGTATAGTTTTTTTGGTCTGGCATCCACACATTGCCGGAACGATGGCACTAATGTATCGCTAGCGATGGCCAATACTTCGAATAAAATAGTTCTTAGCATTGTGATCCAATCACTGTATCTTTTCAGTACATAAATTACGGTTTCATACTTACGCTCCTGGTAGAGTAACCTGCTCCTGTTATTTTTCTAAATTCATTAAGTATTCATGCATATTAGATATCGCACTAACTGGTTCTTTACCTGTTCAAATGCCTGTTTTTTTTATTATTATTTCAAAAAGTGAGGTAAAAATGGTCACAGATGTTTGAAGGAGTAGCATCTGTAGATGCCAACAAGCGATTTGGTGTCATTTCTATATTTTATGTTTTTTTTTAATTTTCCGTTATCCAAGTACCGCAGCGTAAAGAATCCAGGGCCAAAATCTACCCTATAAACATAGCCAAATATTTAGTTACAAATCACTAATGAGACGGTATTATAAATAATTTTTGGATAACGTATATTTTCCAGCCCTACTCAATCTATCAGAAAAAGAGAGGATCATAGGAGAAAAGAAACAAAAAGAAATAAAAAATATACCTTAGACAGTATTTGATTTGATTATAATCTCGCCACGGTAACCACTCACACAACGTGTTAAACAGTATGTACATTTCAATTGACTTGCTTTAAACGTAAGTGTATTTATTCCGTGTTTAATTTATTATTGTTATTTTTAAATCTTCTATTTGTTTTGCAATTCGATATTTACTTATGAACATAATTACTATATCCGAGACAATTGTTCAGTACTGGGTTTTAATGTCGGATTGCGATTATATTTTTTTAACGTGAAGGAGCTTCCTTCTACTGTGAGTATTCTCCCTCTTCGAGCGTATATCCGGTTTTGTCATATTCTTGATATCTATCTCGTTATCTGCTTTTAAATACTTATCTGCTTAAGTACTTAAGAAGCAGAAGGAGTTGGCCGTAGCGGCCAGAAAATTGATGTTCAATTTAACATGGATTCGCACACGTTTTTAAGGCAAATAATGGTTTCATTACGTTCTTTTGCAAAAATGTTTGAATAGTGTCATCAATATGATGTATCTCAATTTGAAGGTACAATTAGAACGCTGCACGTGATATTCTCTTCTTATAAATACGGATAATTATAATCCAAATTCCCATAAGAAAATTACTAAAATTAGAGGAAATTGTTTGCGTATATATTACATTAAGGAAAAGAGCTAAATGCTTCGGACCTTTTTGAGAATGGAGTACTATCTTTATATTTTCGCGTTACTTTGCTATTTTTCGCTGTTTCCAAAGACATTCATTACACAATCGATGAGAAATTATATCCTTTATAATTGAATCGACAGAAATCAGAGATTCTATTTTTTTGTATTCACGTAGTTAGCTACTCAACTGCCAGATGGCATAATGGTCACTCCTCATTCCACTTTCCTTCACAGCGGGAGCCGGTTCTTTTGAAAACATACTTTAAACTTCTTAACAGAGACAGGGAAGAAGGAAATCATCACAAAAAAGGGAAATTTCAAATACGAGGAATGGCAAAATTTATGACCTCTTTAGTTGATGGTTTCTGTCTGACCGTAACGCGAAATAAGGTAGAAGGTTTAAAAACAATTCTACAGAGAATTGTAGTACTCCGAAGAAGAAATACGAAATGAAGATTCAGAAGAAAATGGTGTAGAAGTCCCAGACGTAATGAAAGAAGTGGATAAAGTACTTCGAGGGATGTAGAATGGAAAATCTTTCGTATTTTTATTCTTTAAGTATTAACAAAAATAATGTTTAGTCAGACACCTAAAAGGATGAACACAATGAAACCCCATTTTCCATTATCTAATTTACACTACTTCATCGAAATTACGTTACAAAGCTCCTTCAAACAATCCTTTTATTGTACAAACAATCAGTCAAGACGGGAAAAATTGGCGCGTAAAGGAAATTCTTTAAGATAGTAAATGAAATATAGTCACTTGTCCAAGAAAGTACCTGAGCTTTTGTCCCATAGCTACGTCTTTCTCTTGATGTGCACCCACTAAATATACGAACACTTATTTAATGTATTATATGAAACAAATAAACACCTGTTACTTCCTTGTACCTTCCTGAAGAAGGCGTCGCTTCTTTTAATTCTATTGTTAACGAAGTGGTCGATTTCACCAAATAAAAAGCCAGCGCTAAGAAGGATATGCTCCCTCTTGTCACTACAAACCAACACCCATGTTTTAAGATATGATCGCGGCACTTTTCTGTTGTGAGAGGAAAAACATGTCAGGTCAGGATGGTCGGCCACTGGTATCGATCTCAGGACCAATCGATGTGAAGCCGAGAGAGAGAGAAAGTAAACTTGGTAGTAATATTTTAAAAAGAAAATAAGGAGACAGATTCCACTGACAAAAGAATCACTGTCAATGCATTTCACATCTTTGCCAGGGTTTTTTGTCTTTCAATTGCAGGTGTGGGTGTGTGTTTTTGACGATTTTCTTGGTATGTGCGTAGAATATTCTATGAATATCTTAATATCTGGAATGAGCGCATATCCTGGGGATATCTCAAGTGTATTCTACGAATATCCGAGAATAATTATTGTTTGGTGATATTCTTAGAATATTCTAACAACTAAATATATCGAGGCTTCAAACTACTTTTGCGACCAATCTTCGAATTGTGGGGTACACCAGAAAACGATGATTAAAGTGCTTTCGCCCATAAAGACGGGCGCAGTGGTCAAAAGTTTGATTCATAAGAGTAAGTACGTATAGTGTGATCTAAGTCGGAAAACACATGTTTATTTATGAAATGTTTGGAATAATGGAAAACAAATGCACGTGAATAGATATTGGGTCAATGCACTATCTTTTACAGGGTACGTTTGTCATTGCCGCCATCTTAAAGTCAGCCATCTTGAATCTTGCTCGAATTTTAAATGGGAAGGATGTCATGTAACATATTAATCTGGGCTATAATTTTATCAGAAATATATTGGTGAAGTCAGTTTTGCCAGAAATGCATTTTTGAGAGAGATAATGAGATATTACATGAGTATGCGTATAGTTGACTGAAAAAATATCTGTAAATGTTCTTTTTGAAACAGAGCAAAAAATGAAGACCAAATGCACAAGTAATGAGTATTGGGGACCACTTAACCAGTGCTTATTACTTGTGCCTTTCTTGTACTGTTTCAAGAAGAACAGAGTATTTCTAGACTTTTTTTCATTCAAGTACGCATACTCATGTAATATCTTATTATCTCTCTCAAAAATACATTTGTGGCAAAACTGACATCACCAATGTATTTCTGGTAAAATTCTAGCCCAGATTGATATGTTACATGACACCCTTACCATTTAAAAAATCGAATAAGATTCAAGATGGCGGCCATGACAAACGATCCCTCTAATAGATAGCGTATTGACCCAGTATCTATTCATGTGTATTTGTAAGCATTTTACAAATAAACGTATGTTTTTCGATTTAGACCATACGGTAAGTACTTATTCTTATGAATCAAAGTTTTGGCCACTGCGCCCGTCTTTACGGACGAAAGCACTTTTAATCATTCTATGTAGTGGTTTCCTCCCTAGGAAGTTTGGTCCAAAAAGCAGTTTGAACCATCGATAGGTTTGCTTGTAAGAATATTCCTGAAATTCCAACCAGGAATATTTTATATCCTATATATCCTAGGAGTATCCTTATTTGATCCCAAATATTGTTCGCATATTGTGGATCTGAATAGGATATCCTGTTCTATGTGGTTATTTCATTGTTAAAAAATGAAAATACGGTTTTTATTAATTAGATCGCGGCACAGTCCCTTCCGGTGATATAAAATATATCTTTGTTCTGTGCCTAGACCCAAGGAACACGGATGCAAAATTCGATGTAAATCAATGCGCTCATGTAGATTTGAATCGTGTTCAAACACACAGATATTATATTTTATACACTGTAAATTAACGCTTTCTATATATGAATACTGGGAGACACTACTTTTGCATTACACTTTTTTCTTTAAAAAAAAAA
>JAGDQP010012810.1:7269-26224 GCA_022664845.1 Lepisma saccharinum
TATTTATTTATTTATTTATTTATTTATTTATTTATTTATTTATTTATTTATTTATTTATTTATTTACAATTTTCAATATTTTATTGTGTCGTTGTTATGTTCGTAGAGGGATCTACAAAGGCTAGCGGAAGATAACTCCAAACAAAAATATCATGGTGAGGGCGACAGCAACATCACCATTACCATTCAACATCACTCCGAGGCTGAAGGTGAATAACATCGATAAGGCTCAGAGATGGACAGAGGACCACATCTTGAATGTCTGCCTTTACTGCGAGGTGGTAGAGCTGACAACTCTACACCGCTAAATCATGTCAAGAAATAGTAACAGGTGGTTCATGGATTCTCCTGGGGTAAAATATTCCGGAGGTAAACTAGTCCCTCATTCGGATATCCGGGCGCGGACTGCTTCAGGGAACTACAAGAACAGGATTACAAAAGACCTTAGAATAGGACGTGAAACGTACTAACGTTACACCAAACGGGCGCTCTTCAGGTGGCGGTACGCCGACGCGAGACCGAGAAGTACGAGCTGGACATACTAGCGAAACAGGAAGTCCGGTGGGAGGGTCGGGATGGCATTCAGTAGGGCAACCAAATACACTTTCTACTACGGGAGAGCACAGTCTCATAACTTCCGAACAGGATTCCTAATTAAGAACAGTATCCTTCCGGCGGTACAGAATATAGAGTTCGTAAATGAAAGACTATCGTACGTTACGATATGTACCCGATGTGACAACACGGTTTTAATAAATGTCTATGCTCCGACCGAGGAGGCTAATGATAACGACAAAGATATATTTTACGAGGAGCTAGAAATGTTGTTTGACCGATTACCGAAGTACAATACGAAAATTGTCTTGGGTGATTTGAACGCTAAGGTAGGTAGGGAGGAAAAATATAGACCTACTATAGGCAAATACAACCTTCACGAAAAGACCAACAACAATGAAGAAAGACATAACTTTCGCGATCTCAAAAAAACTACTAGTAAAGAGCACAAAGTTTCAGCACAAAGACATATACAAACACAAATACACGTGGGTATCTCCGGATGGAAAAACTCTCAACCAGATCGATCACGTTTTAGCAGATAGACAAAGTCACACCAATATAATGGATGTTAGCCTTGTTAGGTCTTACAGAGGAGCGGGAGCGGAAGGTGACACCAACCATCAGTAAGTAATCACAAAAGTGAGGTAAAAGTTATGCATCGCGAACAGAGAAAGCAAGGAATCAAAACAACTGAAATTCGAAGTTAAACGATTAGATAATCCAAGCATGAAAGCAGACTACCAACTCGAAATCTCAAATAGGTTCGAAATCTTAGCCGACTCGAGTAGTAATAAAGATAAAATTAATAGTGAAATTGATGTAAGATGTGGGAGGCAATTCGTGATAGAGTGAAGGGCGCAGCGAATGAACGTGTTGGTGAGAAGAAACAACATAAAAATAAGCATTGGTTTGATGAAGAATGGTTTAAATTTCATGAAAAATGAAAGCAAGCAAGGTAGCGATGGCTAAGTAATAAAAGCTAAGCAAATGCCAATTACTACAGTAACGAGAAACGCAACGCTACACGCGGGATATCTGACGCAGGAGATTCAGGAGATAGAGGAAAACGGCAAGACAAATAATATTAGAGATCTATGCCAAAGCTTACTCGTTAAGAAAAGATTACCAGCCGAGATTACGAATGATTAAAAATGAACGCGGAGATCTGCAGGTGGTTGCGACTAAAATTGTCGATGTGTAGAAAAGTTATTTCGACAAACTTCTAAATGTACACAACGGAGAACAAACAGAGGAATTTGAAGTGTATACCGCAGAACCGTGGTTACCCGAACCTAGCGAGATCGAGGTCGAAATGTCGGTAAAGGAATTAAAAAATATCAAATCACCAGAAATAGACAATATTCCTGCCGAATTAATTAAAGAGGGATGAGCGACACTAATGAAGGAATTACATAAATTGATAAGTGCTACATGGAGAAAGAAGGAGCTTCCAAAGGAATGGAAAAAATCAATACTAGTTCCGGTTTATTAAAAAGGCGATAAATCGGACTGTAATAATTACCGCGGAATCTCGTTACTCCCAATATCCTACAAAGTATTGAGTAATATCCTGCTAACTCGCCTAAGTGGATACTTAGATGAAATAATTGGAGATCACCAATATGGATTTAGAAGAAATAAATCCACGCTGGACCAGATTTTCGCCTTGAGACAAATCTTAGAGGAGAAACGGGATTACAATGGGATTGTCCACCAGCTATTCATTGATTTTAAGAAGACTTATGATTCCATCAAAAGGGAAAAGTTATACGGTATCCTGATACAATTTGGAATTCCGAAGAAACTTGTTCAACTAGTGAAGATGTGTCTCAGTGACCCCATAAGTAGATTACGGGTAGGTGATAATATGTCAGATAGTTTCAAAATTCGCAACGGATTGAAACAAGGCGATGCCTTATTACGACTGCTGTTTAACTTTGCGTTAGAATATGCGATTTTAAAACTAAAAGAGGACAAGAAAGGACAAACATCAACTGTTCGTATCAAGAAGGGGAAGATGTAGATGCACTACAAACAACACTGATGTCTTAGTAGAAGCATGCGATGATATAGATCTACAGGTAAACATAGATAAAACAGAATACCTGATACCAAGCCGAAACACAGGGAATGAAGGAAATAGAAACATAAGAATTAAGAATGACAACATAACTAACGAACTAACTCTATGGCTTATGGAACTCTCAAATTCGTCGCCGCAGTAACAAACGTTCCTGGGCAATATCAAGCCAGTTTTCATCAGGAACACCTACTTCTCGAAGATCTCTTCTAATATTGTCCTCCCAACGACGTCTCGGTCTTCCCAATGGCCTCTTTCCATCCGGCCTTCCAACCAGGATAGAATAGAATCTTCGTTTTTCCCCCATCCAAGTTACATGGCCTGCCCACCTTAGTCGTCGTGATTTCATTATTTTTATATCTGGTGAATCGTACAGTCCGTGGAGTTCTTCATTATGCAGTCTCCTGCATTCTCCAGTCATCTCGTCACGTTTCGGCCAGTATATTTTTCTCAAAACCTTATTTTCAAATTCACGTAATTTTTGTTCATCTGCTAGGGTCGTACTCCAACTTTCGCAACCGTAACGTATTACCGGCAGAATAACCGTTCTGTATATTTTTAATTTAAATTTCCTTGATATTAATCGCGATGTTAGAAGTTTTTAGACTGAATAGAAACATTTGTTCCCCGATACTAAGCCACTTTTTATTTCTTCCGTGACCTCATTTTTGCCTGTTACGTATGCTTCCAAGTATTTAAATTTGTTTACTTTCTCTATGACCTCATCCCTAATTCTTATGTTTTAATTTCCTTCATTCCCTGTGTATTTTGCATTATCATGTATTTTGTTTTATCTATGTTTACCTGTAGACCTATTTCATCGCACGCTTCTACTAAGGCATCGGTGTTGCTTTGTATTTTTAATTACAAAAAAGGCGATAAATCATAACTATTATTGAGATTTTCCATTCCTTTGGGAGTTCCTCCTTTCTCCATATAGCACGTATCAATTTATGAAGATCCTTGACTAGTGCCGTTCCTTCTGCTTTAATTAATTCGGCTGGAATATTGTCTGTTCCTGGTGATTTGAAATTTTTCAATTTCTTTACCGACATTTCGATCTCGATCTCGCTAGGTTTGGGTAACCACGGTTCTGCGATATGGGTTTCAAATTCCTCTGTTTGTTCCCCGTTGTGTACATTAAGAAGTTTGTCGAAATAACTTTTCCACACATCGACAACATAGAGAAAGTAAATAAATTTAAATACTTTGGAGCATATGTAACAAACAAAAACGAAGTCACGGAAGAAATAAAATGTCGCTTTGTATCTGGCAACGCATGTTTCTATCCAGTCCAGAAACTTGTAACACCGCGATTAATATCAAGGAAATTGAAATTGAAAATATACAGAACGGTTATTCTTCTGCCGATAATACTTTACGGTTGTGAAAGTTGGAGTACGATCCTAGCAGATGAACATAAATTACGTGTGTTTGAAAATAAGGCCTTGAGAAAGATATACGGGCTGAGACGGGACGAGATGACTGGAGAATGGAGGAGACTGAATAATGAAGAACTTCACGTACTGTACGACTCACTAGATGTAAGAATAATGAAATCGCAACGACTAAGATGTAGAGGCCATGTAGTTCGGATGGGGGGAAAACGAAGATTATATTCCATGTTGGTTGGAAAGCCGGAGGGAAAGAGGCCGTTGGGAATACCGAGACGACGTTGGGAGGACAATATTAGAAGTGATCTTCGAGAAGTAGGTGTTTGTTATGAAAACAGGCTTGATCTTGCCCAGGATAGATTCCGATGGCGATCGTTTGTTACTACGGCGTTGAACCTGCGAGTTCCGTAAGCCATAAGTTACCGAGTGAGAGAGTCATTGTTATGTTCAAAAGATGAAAATTTTATGGGAATTGATGAAAATTCATCTAAAAGAGATTACGTTCTCATTGAAAAGAACTACCATAGATCCCATCTTTTTTGAACCGGAAATTTCTAATCTTTTCTGCGATGAAAATCCGCTCTAAATGATTTCTCTCTTTCCGCTGTCGGAAGATGAAATATTCCGCTCTTCCAAATTTAGTGTGTATCAAAATTATTTTTGCAAGACCAAATAATTATAGTTGAGGCGTTAAATGCAATAACGGCCTAACTCACAAATCAAGGATTTTTAATTAATCATATGATTACATTGTCTGGAGGCATACTTTTGAAATGCACACTGACTCAAGCCAATATTCGTATTTGCTGAAGAGATAGAAACAAAAGTGTCTTATTCCTCCAATGTTAACCATAGGAAAAACGAAACTTCAAAGCTTGTTTGCTCGAAACAACGTTTTTGGGGTTAGGTCACTTTTGCACCTTAGGTAGAGTCTTCTAGAACTTATTAGAATTTTATAGTCCCAGGTCGTATGGGAAACGTCATACCGAGAACCAAACATGGTGAATTTAAGATATTGCAAATTTGAACTTTGAAAGTTCGCCAAAAAAATATTCAATCGATTTTGCTCACACCCGCTAATATTGTATGGATCGATAGACAATTATATTGCATGAGTAATCACTTCCTTAGAGAGGCCTAGTTACATTAGAATTAACTGAAAAAAAAAAGAAATTTTAGGGATGAAATGTCCCTTTCCCCGCCAATTTCTCTTAAGTAAAGACTGAAAGAGAAAATTGGCAATTACTTAAGTAAAATTTCGTCCAAAGACGATTCCGATTTTGGTTATAAACCACACGTAAACACTTCAAGGGGTCGCACTAATACAATGTAACGCAAAGGAGACCGATCCATCAAAAAAGTTGAGAAAACTGTAGTAGTATCTCTGTGGACAGCTTTAATAACTGCCCGCGTGATTTTTACAATGAAGTGAAGTAGCTTGCTGCTAATCCGTGCGTCAGCGGTTTCTCTTGCTTGGTTGTTTGTGGCTAATTTCCTGGCCTTTCTGAAGATTGTCCTTAAGTGTGTTTGAACGCGTGTCATCCTAATAGAATGGATGAAAACAGCTGTTTCATGTTGGACTATTAGTGTTCTTGTTAGTAGAGCAGTAGAGTTAGGAATTCCTCCCCAATTGTTATTCACACATCTGTTGACAATTGGTTCAAGGCTACTGGGGACGAGGTTTCTGTACAGTCGTTGTTGCATCAGCAGTAAAGAAAAACGAAATAAAGGACCAACTGACCTAACAAACTTAATGGCAGTTAATTGTATTTACGACTTTTTCTCCCTCTTTCCATAACAATCGGAACCACGGTAACCAGAAAAACCTTCTCGAGGTTGGATTTTCTTTTCAAGATCCAGTTGTGAACGAACACTTTCACCACACGATTTCATATAGGGCCTACGAAAAATTGTTGGTTGGACTACTAGTCTTTAAGAACTGACATAGTGAGACATTTCTCAAACTGTTTAAAGTTATATAGTACCATCTTATTGTGTACAGTATATGGCAATACCCATCCTGCCACACCATAAGAGGCCTCCGTATCTACGGTGCGAGTGTGTATCTGAGATTTCATATTTTTAAAGATATTGGACAAATGACAAGCAATGATGAAATTTTGATAAGCGGCCCAAATAGTTCTTGTACCAGTAAATATGTATCAAATGAGCTATCTGAGATTTTGACATTGTTCATTTTAGAAGAGAAATTAGAAAACTTGTATTTGATGACATCATACGCCTACGCAATTACGGGTGTTCTAATTTCTCAGCTAACATAAACAATGTCAAAATCTCAGATAGCTCATTTGATACATATTCACAAGAACTATTTGGGCCGCTTTCCAAAATTTCATTATTGCTTGTCATTTGTCCAATATCTTTAAAAATATGAAAACTCAGACACGCACTCGCACCGTAGGTACGGAGGCCTCATAAGAAATACTGGTCAAACTCTTTGGACTACAGTTGGTTATCCGTTTATGTAAAATTAAAAGTAGGAAAATAAAATTTCCCACAACTCAAACGGTATCAGCATTTTCTCCTGAAAACATAAAAATTGCAGGAAAGTCGATTTTGTCCCTGAGAATTACAATCTTTAGTTTGGAGCGTCTGAATACAGAAAAGTAAAATACAGGAAAGGAATTTCCTAAAACTGTTAATGTGTAAACAGTAGTTTGCCCGCGTTTTTCGTGACATTGAGAAAACTGTAGTAGAAAAATCGGTTTTTAAAACATAAATTTTGCTAAAAAATGAAACATTCCTATTTGAGTAATAAATCCAATTGTCTCGAAGCATATTTTAGGAATGTATCCAAACACATTTGGAACAGTTCCATGCCCAAAAAATGTCTAATTACAGGCTGAAAGTTGTAATTGCAATTATCTAATAGATTTATTAAAACCGACATACGTTGCTGAACGTTACTTTCCGTTTCCTCTATAAGTATTTTAATAAGTAATCAAAGTATAAAAAAAAGTTACGAGGAAATCTAATTTCTTATGTATTAAGTGGTGATGTGCCCACATGAGATCAACATTTTCGGTTTCCAAAATTTGCATCTGCTTAAATTTCTTTTAACAGACTCTGAATCTTACAATTGAATGACGTTCGTGAAGTACAATAAAAATTTAATATGTCTAAAATGACCAGGCTCTTTAGTGTAAATGTAATTTTTGCTGTTGTCTCTTTCAGTTTCCTTTCGTATTTCCTTCATTGCTAGAAATATATAGGGTGGTGCAAAAAAAAAAAAGCAACTGAAATCTTGGTAGTTTTGTGGTTTCGGTTACTTTTTTTCCACCACTGTATACATCCTTTTGCTTGAAGTTGTAGTTCGGCTTTCGCCAGTAGCAACAGATGAATACTCATGCTTGTGTAAGTGTAAATGGATTACGATTGAAAAGAGGTCATATTTCTTTTATGGTTTGAGGTCTGTTGTTTGTATGATGATGACGATAATGGGTGTTCTGCCCGAAGAAAGGTATTGAGTCCTGACCGGAAAGTTCTTGGGTAAGATGATCCGATGATAGTTTGCCATTGTCTTCCAGTGGATAAAGATGACATCCTAAAGACAGGGCCTTCAGGTTTACGTGGGCTCCGAATCACTTGTGTCCCCACCGGGAATCGAGTTCGGGACCCCTTAGTTACAAGACAGCGAGCGTTACCTAGACACGGAAAATTCTAGATGTGTAGAACGTATGTTAAAACATTGCCATACTACAGGTAAATTAGTTTATGTTAATGAAAAATCTAAATGAAATAACAAAACATGTGCGATCATGTGCAAGGAATTACATATAAGATAGTGTAGTGATGGGACCGGAAATCGTAAATATGTTTTTCAAACATTCGTTGTATGATACACAAAATATGTCACTGATCGTGACCCTATCGCTTTAAGGTTGATGATTGATAACAGACCGTGTGACGATGGCTGCCAATATAAAACTTAGCGTGCATTGGACATACAAATAAAAGGATTCCTGGAGACCAAAACGTCTCCTCATAGAAAATCTGGAACACTAGAACACGGGAAACCAGTTGGGAACAAAATCAAGCTATCAAGGAAAGAAACTGATTACCTGTAAGTGAAGTACGAGAAAGCCATGAGAAAGACTCGGTCAATCTTGAAGAAGTGTAAAGAGATGTGTGAGCAAAAAGCTACCATCCAACGACATTACATGTTATGTGGATACAACCGAAGCAATATTACAGGCAAACATTACAATCACATACAGAAGCAATAATAAGTGCAATCAAGTCCTACTTTTCAAGATGTTGTTAACCAATAAGTTGTCAAAAAAATCCATAGAAGAACGCAAATCCCGTATAAAACTTTCAATAGTAGGATTTGGCAACATTATACAATAACATCAACTGTTTGTTCGAAAGTAGTACATATTAGAAGCGATTATTTCCGTCAAATCTCACTTATCGTCACGTTTTAATTTCTCCCTCACTCTCACTTTTCATCATCTCGGGCAGGGATGCATACAGTGGTTGTCAGGACCTTATTTGAGGTACCAACATGACATTCCCCTGGTGAAACTGAAGAAAAAGCTTGAAAAAAAAATATCAGCTAGAACGGTCAACAACGGTGCTGGAATCTGCATGTCTCCCATTGACGATTCGTTGGCCGATTCGAAGTCCGCGGCGTTAGTACTGACTATATCATGAGGGTTCGGTGATAGAATGATCGGAAATAAAAAGAAGGACGCCTGAACTTGATAGAACGTACGTAGACATACAGATAACTTTGTTTAATCTACTGAGGGTGTCTTCCCGTTCTACCTAAAGGCACTCCAGCAATTTGTAGAAAGTATTTTCAATTATCTTATCTTTAGGCAGAACGGGAATTCCCGTTCTACCTAATCTTTCGAGACAGAAAATTTTAAGTAGGGAGTGTTTCTTATTTAGGGAAATGCAGCTCCAAACTTCACGCCTCCTAGTGTGTTTTTATGCAAACCGGAACCGATATTTCTTTTAATGGCTGTTAAATCACCTGATAAGGCGATGCCGAGGAAGGAGATGTGATGTAGAAAACAAAGGCTCTTCTTTAAGGGCCGCCTTATGAATTCTCTTTCACTGTTTGTTTAACATCATGACCAAATATGTCTTGAGGATATGAACTGTTGCACTTTTTGATTACTGTGGGTCTTAACTACTGGAAATCCGAATGAAATTTTGTTGTGAAATGACTTGATATTAAACCGAAGTAAGCTTCTTTTGTTCGTTTCAGTTCAAATGTCAAACGGCTTTCTTGCAACTGAGTCAATCCTATTTTTAGGTATTTAAAAAAATCACATTCATCTTTACAAAAATACATGTGAATAAGACTGCTAATAACAGAACTGTATCCTAGTCATTTTCCCGGGAAGAACAAGTAGAATACCATCCAAAGTGTATTACGAAACTTAAAGAAATAGTTATTCTTCTTACAGAATCTGATAGAATTACTAAACATGTTACTACAGCCATTAAAAGAAATATCGGTTCCTGTTTACATAAAAACACGCTAGGAGGCGCGCGGATCGAAGCTGCATTTCCTTAAAAAAAAAGTATCTCTCCCTACATAAAATTTCCTGTCTCGTAAGATTAGGCAGAACGGGAATATTTTCTTCAAATTGCTGGAGGGTCTTTAGGCAGAACGGGAATTCGACAGAATGGGCATGAACCCTATTGAAATTGTATTAACTTGTGATAACGCATGTTAGTATGGCACTGAAATTGACACCCCAAAATTTGTCACATCATTAATTCCAAATGTGCATCCCCTTTTCTTATTGCGGCCTATGAAATACCTCTTTGGCACTTTTACCTACATTGATGCCTTTCATTAGCAAAATTCTTTCAGCACACGTAGGACTATTGATGTAAATTAATAATATGTCTTTTTGGACTGAAAACAGCAGGCCATAAATTACTACAAAATCTTAATCAAAGCCAAAACTCTGAAAGGCCCGGATCTGGTCAATCAATTAAATAAAAATTGTAATATTTTGATTTTTGATTTTGAATTTTATTTAAGGCCTTTAGGCCTCAGGTCTAATGGGTGATGATGGGACAATTGGGGGAATGAAGAAGGTGGAAAGAAAACGGGAGAACACTGAAAAACCCCACGGTGTTTGTGCACCGCAAAGCCTACATTGCAAGTACCAGTATCGAATCGGAGCCCTCACACTACCACTGAGTCACCGCACTCATAATAACATTTTAATTGTTAAAATAATATGAAAAGTTAATAACCAACTATTGGAAGATTTCCCACAGTCCAAAATAAAACGTTATTTCAATATATGAAGAACTGAAGAACAAATTCCCCTCTAGCTGAATGAGGCTACAAAAAGCTTCTCGAAATGCTAAATTATTTAACATATTATTTTTCTTCCTTCCAGAGGGATCATTCCTGTTTTAATTGCACAGGAGTCGTTACTTTTGCTGGAAATTCATTTAAACTTCCATTCGAGATACCAGTTCAAACATTTTTTCGGCTTGCTTAGTTGTTCCTTTTTTTTTTATCGTGAAATTACTTTTGTTACCAGGGGGGGGGGCGGAGAAGAGGGAAAATGGCAGTGTACTTATTTTTTAACTATGTAACTGTTGGTCAAACCTTACTGCAATTGCTTCAGCTAGAAAAATTATTGTTTCGCTGAATGACAAATATGGAAACAATACAGGAATATTCTGTAGTTAAATACGAAACAAGTCACAAGGGGAAAAAGAAAAGTTCTGAAGCGTAATTTTGCGAAACTCATTTCCTGGAAAATCTCCAAACTTCCCCCTTCCCGATGCAGGATTGTTGTAGATAGGGTGCATAGATAATGAATGTGGGAGAGAGGCAACGGTGTAGTGCAATGTTGCCAAGGATTAGCAGCGCCCTCATTCTTTCTCACATGCAGGGTTAATCGTCCGGACGAATGAAAAATGAGCTTATTCAGTGAGAGAGGTAACTCTATTTATCCACATTTACAAGCTGCTTGGAGAGAAATATTTTAAAGAATCCCAAGAAATTGAAATAAGGGATTAACTGTTAATGACTGTGGAGGATACAGAAGAGTCTCTCACCAGGCTGTACCTGTTTATATTTTTTCCCATGGTTGGTGTTGAAGTAGCCAAAATATATCTTACTTTTAAATAAGGTACATTGGAGTGTCTTCAACTACACGCATATACCTTGAAAGAAGAATTGCACGTCTAATTTATTGAAAATGAGGAAATAGAAGTGTGTTCCTGTAAGTTCCTATAAACCAATGTGTAGGGAACGTACATGACCGCTTAGTCGAAAAGTGTTGAAAATAAATATCCCGCTCAGTCAATGCAGCTGGAAAAGTATGATAATAAAGATAATATAAATTTTATGGGCGGTAACAGCACTATGGCTTACGCCCGTCCCGAGGAAAACGATGAGTTTATACAGCAACCACTAACACTGCAGATTTCACAAACTCTAGCAACTATTGTATCTGCGTAACGAAACACAAAGGTGATCTTCGTAACATCTTGCCATGGAGATCTATACACAAGGTGTAGCACAAAATCCAGAAATTTTCAGCTTGACCGTCCAACAGCTTTGTTTATAGCAGGCTTTCGTTCAGAAAATTTGCCCCGGGGGAGCATTTCAGAGAACCGGGAGGGCGTTACTTGTACAATTAGCATTACAATAGTAGGATAAATAGTAAACTACAATTTTGCCCGGGGGGGACAGTACATTCCCCGGAGAGGTGCCTGAAAGAAACACTGGGTTATAGGTTTCTTATTTAGTGCCATGTGACACTAAGCTCTTGTTTTTTTTTTTTTTTTTATAAGTCAATGTGATTTGATATACGTTTTATTGAAATGACTTCGGAAATTAAATAAAAACTTAAAAAGCGGGACATTTTTGGGGGAAAAAGTCAGTACACCGGGACATTTTATAAAAAAAACGTGACTGTCCGTTAAAAACAGGGTAAATGGGAACCCTACCCAAGAGGCATATCTTACGAGTAGAGTTGTTCACAATCTTTTTATTTCTATAATTCATTTGATACTTTTAAAATAATTCTATAGTATGATTGGTGCTTTTGTTTTCTGTTGAACAAAAGACATTTGACTTTAATAAAATCATTCTTTTTTTTTTTTTCAATCGCTATTTTGTGCTGGCATGCAGAGTCGAGGGCTCTCATATGGGGGTTTTTAGCGTGCAGACTCAAAAGAGAGCTAGCTGCCAGCAGTTTTTACTTTATTCTTTTTTGTGTTATATGGTAAGTGTGTGCGTATATATGTGTGTGTGTGTGTGTCTGGCGCTGTGGGTAATCGGGAGACCCCTGCACATCCTAATTTGCGTTGAATTGAGGAGGGCGCAGCGGATGACAATAAAAGCAGAGCACCAAAAGAGGTTACCCACACTTCATCAGCAGGGCGAACAATAACATTCTGCGATGTTCAACAGCTGGCTTCCACAACCAACAGTTTGATAGGGAGGGGGGTAAGAACAAGAGAAAGAATTAAAAATTATTCTAAAAGTTAGAACAGTCAAACGAACGTAATCATCTGTCTCAATAGTTGTTTACTTAAAACTTTTAAATCTTTAAGTTTCATACACAAACAAGTTTGTTGTGTTTTAGTAGCTCCGGTAAAAAACTTTAATAAAGTTCGTATTTCTGGACTTATTTTAGTAACTAATGACCTTGCCTCGTCTCTATCCGTCACCTGTTAAGTTTCTATAGGTCATATATCTGTACCGCAGCTGAGACTCAAACCCAGAACCTTCGAGACACTGACCCAGCGTTTTACACCACACGGCCGGCTATCGCTTTTCGTTGAATTTGAATTTTATTTATGGCCTCTAGTTATCTAAGGTTCAAGCCGGGATAGGGGAGGAAAAAGTATGGTGGAAGATGTCGGCCAGGCTCTAAGTTGAAGGTACCATCCCGGCATTTGCCTGGCGTGACAGAGGAAAAACTCTGGAAAAACCTCAGTCAGGATGGTCGGTCGCTGTGATTCAACCCACGACCTCCCGAATGCTACGACAACGCTCTACCATTGACCTACGGCGGTTCGGTACATCATCTGCTGAAGCAAAGTATCTTCTTTCTTCTTTGTCTTCATAAATCGTTTTCTCGATTCTGACAATATTAGTGCTATTTTTAACAGGTTTTTACTAACTTGCTTTCTTGCCTGTCTGTTCATAAATTTTGCAATCGATTTTAAACTCACTTTCCATCATCCGATTTCTTTGAAATTTTATAAACTTGCTTGCTTCCGATGGCAATACAATATTCAATAGATATACGACAAAGTAATCCAGTTAACTGTAATTAATTAATTAAAATAATTCGAAATTATCCTTAAATGCAAGCAATGCCGCAACTATTTTGTGAAATTTGGGTTACCTATCTTGCAGGGAGTTTAATATTCATCTATTATACATAATAAACTAATTAAAAAAGGATTTTTTTTTTTAAAAAAAAGCACGCCTTTTTAAGATGGACTAAAAGTATAAAATAATAAATTGAATTAATCTTATAAATCGGAAAATAAAAGCGTGGGTGCTCTTGCTTACGTTATCATAAAATCATAATATCTAAGAGCACCCACGCTTTTATCTCACTGGCCGCGAACAACTTGTTGTTCTCTCTGAATCCTCTTACAATTTGTTTCCGTTCTCTCTGGTGTACCTCAAGGTAGTGTTTTAGGCCCTCTCCTTTTCCTTCTATGTATGGACGATCTCTCATCTTCTCTCTCGTTATCTGGAACCAAGATTATCCTTGTTGGTGATGAGTGTAAATTATTTCGTGAAATCAGATCATTGCGAGATGTTGCTGATTTCCAAAGTTCCATCTCTGACCTCCTTGATTGGTGGAACTTGAAAATAAATCTCTCTAAATCTTCTTTTCTCACTATTTCTTTAAAGGAATCAACTCCCATCTACATATTTCAGTGGAGATAATCCTATCGCTAAAGTTTCCCGTCAAAAGGATCTAGGAGTTGTATTTGACGAAGAACTTTTGTTTGCTGATCACGTGACCTCTGTAACTAACAGTTCTTTGCGCTTACTTGGTCTTATATATAAATTCGCTGAAATTAATGATCTTAATTCTTTAAGAATGTTCTACGAAACCTTCATTTCCCTTAGAATTGAATATTGCTCCCCAATTTGGAACATGGCTAGTATTTCTAATCTACCTAATATTTATTCTATTCTGAATTTTTTTGCTGTTATAGTCAAAAAATTCCCTATCTAATATATGCTAATTTTATTAAAAAAGAACATACACACATTTAACACATTAGACAAGATGACACAGGGCAACACAGAACAACACACGAATTGAAGACTGGCATCTTCTTTTCTGGGGGCTAAAGGTTTGGTATGAACGTCAAGGCTATCCTGTGTCTACTAAGGGATATGGTTAATCTTGACATGTTCACTGCAACACGATCAGCTCTGCCAAACAAATCCTACTCTCACGTCCACGAAGGCCCATTAAAGCCGCGTACTCCCTGGTCCGCAAACGAGAGAGGGTCAGGGCGAGTGTCTGGCGTCCTAAATCCAGAAAGGTAGGCTAAGGGAGTAAACTCCGACAGAAAATCCGAGGTTCTCCAACGTAGCGGGGGTTGGGCAACAGGCTAACAACCTGTTCCCGGAAAAAAATATTGTTACGAAGTCTCAAGAAGAGCCTCGGAAGGGATGGGACAATCGCAACAGGACTAGGCTATGTAACAAGGAGTTGAGTATTGGAACGTGGAACGTCCGAACTTTATATAAACCAGGGACACAAAGAAACTTAGAAACCGAACTAATGAAACACAAAGTACAGATAGCAGCGATACAGGAAATACGGTGGACGGGGAAGGGCATTATGGATACATCATCACACACAATACTATATAGTAGAAAGGATTCGAACAGTCACGAAGAAGGAGTAGGCTTCATAGTAGACAAAAAACTTAAGCAAACCATCCTAGATTTTAAGCCACACAACGAACGAATTGCAGTGCTAAGAATAAAAACAAAATTCTTCAACCTCTCTATAATCAACATATACGCACCAACCGAAGATAAAGATGAAACAACAAAAGATACATTCTATGCAGAACTTGAACGTGTATACGACTCACTGCCTATAAACGACGTTAAAATGATAATATGAGATGCAAATGCAAAGATAGGTAGGGAGGAAGAGTATAAAGAAGCAATAGGAAAACACAGTCTACATGAAAGCAGCAATAATAATGGCACTAGACTCATCGACTTCTCTATGAGCAAAAATATGAGAATAAGCTCAACAGTTTTCCCTCACAAAGATATACATAAAGGAACATGGAGATCACCGGATGGAAAAACATGCAATCAAATAGATCATGTCATAATAGATAAAAGAGCAGGAACCAACATATTAGACGTTAAAACATACCGGGGAGCAAACAGTGACTCAGACCACTACCAAGTGAAAGTAAAATACAGATGCAGAATAGCAGGACGAAAGGACGAAGGTAAGCAGCGAACAAAGAAAATGAACATTCAGAATCTAAGGATCCCAGAAGTAGCCAAGGAATACGAAGGCGAAATAAAAAATAAAGTCGCAGAGAGAAGAATTGATATGGATGAAGGAAGAATTGATAATAAATGGAATATAATGCAAACCATAATAAAAGAAACGGCCAGAGAGACGCTAGGTTATGAAAAGAACGAAGGAAAGGGAGATTGGTTCGATGATGAATTGGAAGCTATCCAGCAGAAAAATCAAGCGTACAAGGAATGCACAAACAGAAACACACGACAGAAAAGAGCGGAATACGAAAGATCGAGGCGAATAGCTGACAAAACATGCCGAAAGAAAAAGAGACAGTGGCTAAACAAGAAGTATATGGACATAGAAGAAGAATTCAAACTCGGTAACCAGTACAAAGCATACAGGGAAATAAAAATATAAAACAGGGGTTCAAACCAAGAACAGACATGTGCAGAGACAAGGACGGAAATCTATTGGGAAACAAGACAGACATCAAAAACAGATGAAAGCAATATTTCTGTGAACTACTCAACCAACCAATAGATGAGGAGGAAAATGAACTTGTAGAGGGCGAGACCAGCTCGGAGGAGAAAGAAGAAGGGGACGCACCGAAGCTAGAAGAAGTACGGGATGCAATAAAGAAACAGAAACAAAACAAATCACCAGGAACAGATGGAATTACGGCAGAAATGATAAAGCATGGGGTAAAGAACTAATAGAAAGCATATATAAATTAATAGTAGACATCTGGAGAAAGGACAAATACCTAAAGAATGGAAGAACAGTATTATATGTCCAATATACAAGAAAGGAGACAAACAGAATTGCAGCAACTACAGAGGTATATCCTTACTAAATACGGGGTACAAAGTATTTACTAATATTTTAAATACACGGCTAAAAGAATACGCAGAAAGGATAATAGGGGAGTACCAAGCAGGATTCAGAAGAAACAGATCAACGGCAGACCAAACACATACACTGAAACTAATACTAGAGAAATGTTGGGAGTATGACGTGGAAATATACCAGATATTTATAGATTTTAAACAGGCATACGATAGTATAAACAGAAATATGTTGATGAAAGCAATGCAAGAACTGGGAGTACCACGGAAAATAAGAAACTTAGTCAGAGTCACAATAACAGAGACGATGGCACAGATCAAATTTCAAGATGAACTGACAGACCCATTCGAAATAATACAAGGTTTAAAGCAAGGAGACGGAATGCCACCAACTTTGTTCAATCTGACACTAGAATTTGTAATAAGGAAAATAAACATAGATACATCATCAACCATTATGTACAGAACCGCACAAATCCTGGCATATGCTGATGACATCAATATAATTGGCATATGACAGTAACAAACGCCTACACGGAACTAGAAGAATCAGCTAAAGTAATAGGACTGAAAATAAATAAAACTAAAACGAAAGCAATGGTCCAAACAAGACATAACAACCAGAACGCAGCCACCAAACTAAAAGATAATTACAGGCACAAAACTGCCAAATAGAAAACGTAGATGAGTTCACATACCTAGGTACACTAATCACGGATAGAAACGACGAACCGAAAGAAATACAAAGAAGAATAACCCAAGCAAATAAAGCATATTACAGTCTACTCCCAATTATGAAAAACAAAGATATAAACAGGAGCACGAAAACTAAACTATATGAAACAATAATTAAACCAGTGATACAATACTGATGCGAAACATGAACCCTCACACAAAGAGATGCAGACAGAATAAACGCCTTCGAGCGGAAAATTCTTAGGAGAATATTTGGACCGATTAAACATAATAATCAGTGGAGAAGCAGACACAATGCAGAATTGCACGAACTATATAAGAAAGCAGATTTAGTAACAGACGTCAAATTAAGAAGGTTACAATGGGCAGGACACGTGGCCAGGATGAGTGCAGATAGAATAACACAGAAAGCACTAACAGCCAGGATATATAAGAAAAGGTAAGTAGGAAAACCGAAGAAAAGATGGGAAGACGGGGTAAGAGAAGATTCTTACAAATTAATGGGGATTCGAAACTGGATGGACGCCAGTACGAAGAGGGAGAAATGGAGGCAACTTCTTGGGAAGACCAGGGCCCGACTTGGGCTGTAGCGTCATAGAAGAAGAAGAATCTTCTTTTCTGCTTCTTGCAACGAGATAAAAATATTAGTTGTTGATGCTCTCTGTTGGTCATGCATTTTCCTTCTTAGTAGTCTTTTCGCTCGTTGCAGAAGTCATCTTCTTTCTTCTTTCATTCTTCTCATCCATACTTTGATTGGCGAGGGTCCGAGGATTGGAGATAATTTTAAGGGGGATCATTGCAACCGTAGAATAGTTGTTGAATCCATAAAGTTTGTGTAGTGATCCAATTCTTCTTCCTCTTCATCCCCGATCATACACTTTTAACACTTTCACACACATATTCGCTCTTTCACTCGCGGTTATGTATTCATTTATCCGAACAAAAACACCAGAGGTGCAAAAAGTGGAGCCAAGTTCTTTAGCCCTAAAAAGGTGTGAAATGGGAGACGGATGAGCCAAGTTCCTTGGTGACAGCATGTAACAGGAACAAAGGAACTTGGCGCGAGCTGGCAACAGCCTTAGGGTTGGTGGCGGTGGACGTAGTGGGTTTTAGGATCCCCACCACCCTTATAGCTTGAAGATCATGAACCTTGCCACCTCGCGCCAAGTTCCTTTGTTCCTGTTACATGCTGTCACCAAGGAACTTGGCTCATCCGTCTCCCATTTCACACCTTTTTAGGGCTAAAGAACTTGGCTCCACTTTTTGCAACTCTGGTGTTTTTGTTCGGATTTCACAGCTTTTTGTACGTGTATAATATATATAGTCGCTCGCTCGGCCTCGTTTAGGTCCTCGCCCCCCGTAGCTGGCTGCGCCCCCAACTTCGAGTTGGGTACCTACGCCCCTTTATCGTAACCACTCTCCAGGACACTGTGCTTCCATGTTGCAGATTTTTTCCCATACCCACCACCCGTGGGAATGAGATATTTATTGAAACATAGGGAAGCTTTGCCATATTTATTGTAACCTACTTGTGATGATACAGCAAATTTGCTTCCTGCTGGCGGCCCTAAAATCCACCACCACCAACCCTAAGGCTCGAACATCATCTGGTGTTTTGCTCGGATTTCACAGCTTTTTATACGTGTATATTTATACTAGGTTCGCCTCGCTGGGTGTCCTGACCCAGAATTCCGTGTGCGCCCCAACTTCAAATTTTTAGGGCTACGCCCCCTTTATTGTGATCAGACTTTCTGGGGACAGCGCCCCATGCTGTGCAGACCTTTTCCCATATCGCCTCGGGGGCTGCACGCTCATAGCGGTGGTTTGATCCATTTATTGAAACATTTTCGTGATGGTACACCTTCATACCAAATTTCGTTTCTC
>JAGDQP010012810.1:28088-39548 GCA_022664845.1 Lepisma saccharinum
TTGCTATCAATGATGTAGTTTCATACCAAATTTCACTGTTCTACCTTCAGTCGTTAAGGCTGTGTATTCTTTGAAATTTTAGGTTTGGCGGCCATTTTGAATCCAATATGGCGACCTTTTCAAAATGTCGGAATTTTTCCTTTATCTACTTATCATCCTCTACCTTCATACCAAATTTCATGTTTCTAGCTTACTCCAAACACCCTAAACAATATGATGAGTGAGTGAGTCAGTCAGTCAGTCAGTGAGTGAGTGAGTGAGTGAGTGAGTGAGTGAGTCAGTTAGCCTAAAATGTGCAATTTCAGGGGTCCACAACTAGAACATAGTTTGAGATACGAATATGAAATTTTGTACATCTGCAGATACTTACCATATCTGCTTAACGGCAGAAGCTCATATTCCTATCTTTAACAACTTTTTTCTTACGGGGCCCCCAAATCGTCGATTTTGCCATAAACTCTTGTTCCTGTATAACATGCTTCTGGCAGTGCTGACGTTTTCTGACGTGAAGAACTTGGCTCATGCACTGCCGTGCATGTTGATATGGTTTTGTTCACAGATTCAGCGATCTCAACCCTTATTTGCTGTTGGTGTTGATATGAGACTTTGTACACATTTACACTTATCCTATCACCATACACACATATCACTTCCACACATGAGTGTCTCTCACCGGGCCTTCCTCGTGAGGCACTCTTGCTGCTGGAATTCAAGCAACGTCATATACTCTTTTATAGCCCAGTTCATGGATAATAATTTCTAGTTCAGATTTTACCACCCATATCGCGCCTCGTATATCCGCTCACGGAGGTCGCGGTAGTCGCGTCCACGTTCGCGGCTCGAAGCACTTTTGCTGTAATTTCTCACTCCGCACTTCATGTAGCGGGGCGCCGTTTACCCTCCATAAATTTTCTTTTATGATATTCCGAGCCTTTATTCTCTGCCTCCCGGAGGATCACCGCTAGTTCTGGGTTTCTCAGAACCTCAGCGATTGGCCTGTTCCCCAGGCGGGTTCTCTGTTCTGTTATCAAGTCCTCTGTCTCTTGACATCTGAACAACAAGTATGAGCAACCCCCGCAGGCATGGCACAGGTTATCTTCTACCAAAATGAGTTCTTTCAGCCTTTGTCTATAGGGGCCGTGACTAGTTAAGAAGTGTATAAGTCCACTGTCTATCTAGATACTCATTTCCAGCCTCTCAGCCACGTACGAAAATAATGCGTACAATCTTCTGGCCTTTGTTGATTCATTCCAGAAGGTTTGCCACGCACTGGTTAGGATTGTTGCTATCTCTTGTTCGTTATTTGCTTCGTTGTGGAGAATTTTAATGACTTTGTCTCCGTTTCCTTTCTTCAACCAGTACGTGGCTCCAAGCTTCTTCACCTGGAGGTGCAGCGGCATAATCGCTGTTGCCATTAGAGAACCTCCACCGGCTTGGTACGGTATGCTACTGTAAGTCAGAGCATTATTTGTCTTTGAGCTCTATTGATTTAATCTGCCTGTCAGACATCGTCCATGCAGTGGCTCAATACACTTGCTGCATCACCAACAACAGATCTAATTATAACGTCGTGGTATATTTTTAATACTTTTAGGGGTATCCTATATTCTTGAGTTGCCAAATTGATAATTTTATGTCTGAGTTTAGTCGCCTTGTTTTTCACTTGTTGAACGTGCGCTCTGAAATTTAGTTTCTCGTCTAGGATGACACCCAAGTATCTTAGTGCTTTTCTCTTATAACTATTATTAATTTTAATTATTGCTCCTCTGTTATAATTTAATTTTCCTTCAAAGATTACGTACTTAGTTTTCTCTGTCAAAATGGTTAGTTTATTGTTTTTGCACCACGACGTCATCTCTCTTATTATTTGGTTGGCTTTATCTTTAAGTTCTTTACTGCTGTTGGCTTTCAGAACCAGCGCTAAGTAATCCGCGTAAGCCACTACACGTTCCACCTGCTGCATGTTGTTTAGTTTTTCCAGACATGGCTGAAAGACCAGATTCCAAAATATTGGTTCCAGGACAGATCCCTGTGGGCAGCCTCTGGTTGGTTGGTGTCTTGGTCACGACGCCATCAGCCGTGTCGACTTTAATAATTCTGTTTTCAAAGTAGTTTCTAATTAGTCTCCATATAGAAGGATATAAGTTTATATTTTTAAGCTCTCTCAATAGGGAGGGCCACCACAAGTTGTCGAAGGCTCCCATAATATCGAAAAATGTGCCTACTGTATATTTACAATCATCATTGTCTAAATGTTTAATTATCTTGACCAATTCATTTACTGCATCCTCTGTACACTTTCCTTTTCTAAAACCATATTGTAGATTACAATTATGAATATCTTTTCTTTTTTCAATTATTTTATTTGCTATGATTTTTTTTTTCAAATAGTTTACTTATTACGTTGAGTAGGCATATTGGTCTGTAGGATTTTGGCTTTGATTTATCTTTATCTTCAATCTTTAGAAAAATTATTAAGTTTACTTGTTTCCACGCATCTGGAAATTTATTTTGCTTAATGCATTCGTTGAAGAGTCTAACAAGATATGGTGTCCAAATGTCGGTATTTGTTTTAAAGATTTCGTTTATAACTCAATCAGGACCTGGGGCTCTCCCAGACCTTAAGGTCTTAATTGTAACCTTCACTTCATTATTTGTTGTTAAAATTTCACTATCATCTTCATCTTTGTTTGGGGTATATTCATTTCAAATCTTATTCTTGTGCATTTAACATTATCTCCATTGTCATTATCGTCCGGAAATAATTTTTTGAATAATAGTTCTACTGTCTCCCTCCAACTCGCGGTGTAGCCTCCCTCGTCTGTAACCAGGGAATTTAATAGACTCGGGGTATTTATTTTGTGCATAACTATTTTGTATGGGATTCCCCATAAGTCGTTGGCGAGATTTTCATTAACAAACTTTTCCCAAGTTTTTCTTTTCGTCTTGTTTAGCTCTTTTTCAAAATTTTGTTTGGCCAGTCTGTATTTGTTCAATCGCGCTTCTCTTAACTCCTGACTACCAGCTGCTTTATAGTTTTTCCTACTTGTCTTTAGTATTCGTTTCAGTTTCTCCAAATTTTTTGTCCAAAATTCTTTTTTTTTTTATTTCTGTTTAATTTCGGTGCTGATTTTGTGATTGCTTCCGTAATGGCTTCTTCTAATTTAGTTGTAATGTCATTTAAATCCAGTTAGCATTTATTTCTAGTAGTTTGAGGTTTTTTATAAATTTTTCCTTATTGAGCTTTTTAATGTTGTATTTAATGCTCTGATCATCAGTCTCTGTATTATCATTTTCATTCGTTGTAAAGTTCACCACGAGCTGATGGCGCCGTGTTGGCTAGTTGTTACACCTTCTTTTCCAGTGCAGTGTTGTAAATTGTTATAAAAGTTTCCCCTTATTAAGGTTATATCTATATTACTAAACGCTCCAGCCCTGCCCTGAAATGTGGGTGGTTGGTCTACCTTGTTTATTACATGTAGATGATGTTGATATACTAAATCTTCGTGCTTTTCTCCTTTTCATCTGTATTAGGGCAGTGCCAGAGTGGAGATTTCGCGTTAAAGTCCCCCAAAAATATAATACTCATAACATTTAAGCCTTTCAAAATATTATCTATTCTATGTACAAAAAAGTCGGTAGGATGGGAAAACTGACAGTATACATTGATTATTTTTAGTTTTGCTGTTCCCAATTTTAAATCCACATTCTGGATCCACCGGCATGTATTTCTGGAGTCCACCAAAGCCTCAATATTCTTGTTAAAAATGATCATCGCTACCGTCGGCGTTGGGTCCTCCGGAAGGATTGTCACAGCATCCACAGGCATTCCTTGTACTCTTCCCATGTTGGTATGCGTATCCACCTCTTCTCTCTCACAAAATCTTCTAATTTCTAAGGTTGCTAATTTTGATCTGTCAAAATTTACCTGGACGAATTTAAACTTTTTTTACGGTTGTCTAGTGTGAACGTAGCACACCGGAAACTTCTCTTCCGGATTGAAGGCAATCCTTCCATAAGCCATCACAAACTGCCTATAGATCTTATTCAGCTGCAGTGACTCCTCTCTTCTTTGAAAGACTTTGTCAATTGGTTTTAGTAAGTCCTGTGGATCCGTCGTGATTCCGCTTGCTCATAGATTTATCTTGTCCACTTCCTCGATCGTTGGGAAGGTTATACTTTTTCCATTATGGTAAATATTCCTAACGACGATTCGCTTTGCTGCAGTTAGGAGAGAAGGTTCCTCCAGTCTCGACAGATTATAGCTAGTTTCTAAGTTCTCGTAGAACTTGTTGGGTTAAATTCCTCTTTATGTTGTTCTCCGTCCCCTGCCAGCCCTCCCCTCGGTTTCGTGTCTTGCTCTTCTTCGTCTAGTTGCAGATTATCTCCGTAGGTTATATCTCTGGTTGTGTCGGTTTTAATTGATTTTTTTCGGTAGAGCCTGGGGATCCAGGATCTCCATCCATTTCTTTTCTTCGCTGTTCTGTTATTCTACTTTTCCCCTTTTAAAACCTACTCCGTACACTTCAGCTCCTCTTCCTACGATATACTTTCCGTCGTCTCCATGCATTCTAATACGTCTATCATTGTTTCTATTTGTATCTGTTCTTCTTTTGTTAGTTTTTCCAAATCTCGCTCTTTTGTCTTAAAGAGAAATTCATCTTGAATAATCATTTCTAGTCCAATTGCTTCGATTTTATTTTTCCAATTTAACATCGTCTCTAAGACGTCGCATGGGGACTTCTTCCATAGTCCCATTCCGGGGTTTTGATTTTCGTTCTATTGTCACCTTTCAGGGCCGAGTACACTTCCAGCAATACGTCAAGGTCTTCCAAAAAGGTCTCCCTAGTTGATTTCACGTGCATGAACCTGCAACCATAGTGATTTTCAGATACATAGATATTTATGTCTTTTTCTTCGCGTACTTTAATATTGTATATTTCCATTTCTTCCAAATTGAAATTAGCGTGCAAAAGTGCCACTGTCTGTGCAAATCCACTGGGAAACGTTGCCAAATTCGGGTTGATAAAATGCAAGATTGTTTGCTGTTGGTCCAAATTAATATAACTTTTTTAATTTTGAAAAATTTAGATGTTGTTAATTTATTTCCAGTGTTGATCCAATTATTTATGTTTTCTATTTTCTTTTTGTTGTTAAATTCCATTAGTTTATTTAGACTTCTTTTTTGTTTGCAAGGGCGTTCTTTTTCTTACTTTTCGGTGTTCCAAGTTCAATCAGGTTTGAATTATAAGCCATAATCAAACTTGTCGATTGTTCCTTGTAAACTTAACTTATACTGTCGGCACTCTTGCTGACTCTTGACTCCACACAGTTTTCTCCTCGAGTGGCATGATACACAGACTTTTTTATCCTTGTTTTTGCACTCTTGTTTTTTGTGACCCTTTTCCCCGCAGAAGCTCTGGTCATTTCTGCTATTATGCTATATGTCCGTAGTCGAAGCAGTTCATGCATGTTCTCACCGTCAAAAAGTCCCTGACATTCGTACCTGCTGTGTTTTCGTAAATAAAGCAATATAGATTCTCTCTAACACATTGATTTAAAGATGAAGACAAAGGATTGATAGATGACAGATGTGCGTTGTAAACAATAACTTCCTTTATTTAGACATAAAGTACAGAATAACATCTTCACATTAGAATCGTATACCCCAATTGTATTTATCCAGATTTTCTGTCTTCATTGCAGATATCACTTCTTATTCCATTGAATAATGAACGTTCGTTCGTATAAGTATAATACATATAATGACAGAATAAGTATACCCGGAGATGCATGTCTATGCATCCGCAAACTCGGAAGATTACATGTGAAGTGTGTCTGGTCGTTAAGCAAAACTATTGATTAGTTACCGAATAAAAACAAAGTACAAAAGCTAGTTACATTCAAATAAACCCGTCTAAAACAATAGATAAACGTAACTATAAAAAGACACAATGTAGTCAGACCGTACTTTAGATCACAGCAGTGGCCTCAAAGCCAATGTACACCCTCAGGTTTCTTAATATGGTTTCTCTCACCTGTCGAAGCACCTCAAAAACCAAGTGATACCTCTCTTGATTTCATGGCCCTGTTTTAAACCTGGGTCTGATTAGTTGCTTCTATTCTTCCGTAATGTCTGCAAGATTTCTTTCGATGAGCTCTTCAACGGCTTCTTTTTCTTATAATTCCGATAAAACTTGATGGATTTCTTTTGCTACTCCTATCCGTCAATGCTAGTCCTTGTTTCACTCCCGGGTGGTTTCTGAGTCTCTCCTCATCTTCAGTAGGATCTGCAGGATCAATGCTGTTTTTGCTTGAATCATTTGAAAATTAATTTTATCCTCTCTCTTGATCAAACTCGTTAGTCTCATCCTGATGTCTCTTACTGTTTCTCCTTTCTTTGGTTTAATTAGCATAATCAGTTTTGTGTTCCTTTTGTTTGATTCAATAATTTTGGTTTTTTCTGATATTTTGGTGTCCTTTTTCAACATGTCGGCGAAACGTACCGGTTGTGCTATATGTGCTGTCATTTGTTTGATTCGCAGACTTCCATTCTTTTTACAGAGATTTCTTATTTCCTCTTCTTGCTTTTCCATCTTCTCCTCCGTATCTTGTTTCCTCATTTTTAATTGATTGTCTATTACTTCTAGTTCTTTTATCCTTAGGCTGCCAGTAATCGCCTCATCTCTTAGTTACCTTATTTTTCTTTCTAACTGGTCAATCTCATTTTCTCTTTCCTCTATCTTTGCCTCCCAGCGTGCTAATTTTAGTTCGCATTCTCTGAGACGCGCATTTTCTTTTTCTAGCTTTTCTTGATTCCGCTGCAATTCCTCAACTCGTCCCTCCAAGTATGCCAGCTTTCGCTTCATTTCCTCCACTTCTTTATCTTGTCTCTGCCTCATATTTGTATCCTCCTCTTCTGGAGTTCTCATTCCTTCCTTTGTTGTCCAGTCGTCTGCACTTGATGTAGGTGTTGATGTAAACCCCCCTGATCAACGGCCCCTTTCCTGATGCTACGCACTTGTGAGGTTGTTGGTGTTGCATTTACTTTCTCCCATTCCGCCCACACTTCGTCCGCATTTTTTTGCTTAAGTTCGCGGTCTTCTTTAGCCGATCTTACTTTTCCCGGATTCACTTCCTTAGTTTTAATTTTCTCCTGGAATTTTAGGAAGAATGGGTTTGGATTTTTTACATTTGGCTCATCAACAGAACCTCTCCATTCCAATTCAAGTTTTGCAAGTCCGCTTCTTGTAACGTCTGCTTGATCGAAAGTACCTTTTTTAGACATTTTTTGTTTAACTCACAAAGTCACAGTTTATATTATACAGTTTGTATTATACAGTTTATACACACACAAGAAAAACGACAACGAAAACGAGATAACGATCAACAGCATGGTCCCCGGTACCGCAGGTCAGAGGGCAGACACCCCGAGAGACCGACGTGGAACAGATAAAGACGGGAAAAGAGAAACAAAATAATTAGGCTAGACGAGATGTTTCTCATCTAAGAAAAAGAGGAAAATAAAAATTTTGGGGGGTTGGAAGAAAAATCCCCTACACTCCTCAGAAAAAAAATGTTTTTTTAATATAAAAATATAAAAAAAATATTTTGTGGATGGGGTCGTTGACCCCGGGGGGACCCCACCCAAAATGTTCCCCATCGAATTCTGTACAAAAACATTTCGGGGGGATCAGTGCCCACTATAGGTAAGGTCATCGACCTCCCAATATATCAGAACCTTATCCCAAGCGGGACCAGAGATATAGGCTTTAGCTCTCCATGCTGCTACGAGGTACTACTATATGCACTGAAAACAGAATAATTTTGGTCCTGGTGGCAGGTGGACTTAGAGATTTTTTGGTGGATAATTTTGGTCCTGGTGGACTTAGAGAAATTATTGCCTAGCAACAGCTAAGGAGAATCAGTATCACCGGAAAGACTCGGTCAGAAGGCCCGTTTGATGTGGCTTCCTCCGATGCCAACGTGTTCGGCGTCATTTTATATCCCATATACTTAAAAGGGAAATTTAGGAACCTTAATAAGTGCAGTAGAAAAATCGCACACAGTTCGCACTTTCTGAAAATATACTAGAGTTTATAAGCAAGAAGTTTGTGTACTCACTTTTTTGATCCTCTACGTTTCTCCCTCCGAAAAACGCTGATTTAGCGGAGCGAAAAACTCACACGTCTCAACACTTTCACTACCAGTACTGCCAGTCCCGTTTCGTTTTATAGTTTAATTAAATGATATTTATTTTGATGTAAAATGGTAATTCTAGCTGCCTTTGAAGCTTAATAAAATAAATAAATTCGAAAGGTTCGGGTTCCTTTCCTTATGCTACTCATCAGTAGTAGTTTCCTTTCGATGATGGCAAGAAGAAAGTTCAACAGAGAATTAGTACGAATTAGATTTGTCACAGAAGTCACACTTCAAAATGGGAAGAAATCTATTCAATTTGAGAGAAGATGGAAACTTTTACGTACAATGAAGGAGACTCTTAATCTCAGAAAATCCTTAAAGAATAACTGTTAGTTATAGAAATAACATGATCAACGAACAAAAGTTTGTCATCAATGGTTTCGTAACTAAAGAACTTAATTAGTATCTGTAATATGTTGCACGTGTACACACATGAGAGCTATCTATACCTTTCCACTATGAAATATAATTAACGCCTGAGATCTCTGAACTTAAAAGACTTCTTTCCGTTCAATGATATCTCATTAACAATATATTTTCAACTCACTGCTGCAAACCTCTTCATCTCTTTCTTTAACTTTATCTCTCGCAGAATGAGCAAGGTAGAAAGAAGTTGCAAACAAATTGAAACTAAATAATTTAATAGAACAAGATAAGGACTGGAGTTTATTTTGATGTTGCTTACGTAAAACATGCAATTAACTTTTAAACAATAGAGAGTAAAGCAAGAAATAACAAAAATAATGAAACCAAGTTGCTCAAATAACAGAATCTTGTATAATTAATATATTTCTTACGTAAGCTCTTTTCATTTAATTAATGAGCACATAAATGCATAATATTTCAGAGAATTATCACAAGTCAATAAAAGCATTCGTAGCATTTGCAAAGGAAATTTCTTGAGAAACTTAATAAAGGAACTTGATATCTTACTGTTTATCAAGCTGTCATAACATGAAAGGTTTCACTTGAATGAGACTATTTCATTATAGCATAAGTTCATTGTTCATCATTACACAGGATGAGATACATAGAAACCGACAAAATTCCAGAGAGTATTCTTAGAGGTAAAGCAACGAAAAAAACTTATAGAAGTCAAAAACATACTATTTGCGACTTAATAAGTTTTGAAATTAAAAATATTGAGACTTTCAAAATTAAGATTGCGAGTTCCACATAACTTCATAATAAAGCAGCAAATTTAATTTTCAAAACCGAAAATAACATATATTTTCGAAAATTATGATTTTGTAACCTCTATACCAAGAACCTCGGAACTAAAAATAGACAGAACTGTTTACTTGCCGGTAATATTTCATGGCTGCTAAAGTTAGTGAACTACTCTGTCAGTTGAACATACATTACGTGCATTTCAAAATAAGGTTTTGAAGCCTTTCAAAATAAGATCCCTTCTACTAATGTTCTCCCAACGTCGTCTCGGTCTTCCTAACGTGCTCCTTCATCCGGCTTTCCAACCAGAATAGAATATAATCTTCGTTTTCCCCCCCATCTGAGCTACATGAACTGCACATCTTAGTCGTAGCGATTTCATTATTCTTACAACATCTGGCGAATCGTACAGTCCGTATATCTTTCTCAAAACCGTATTTTCAAACACACTTAATTTATTATATATTATGTCCATCTGCTACGGTCGTACTACTTTCGCAACCATAAAGTATTACAGGCAGAACAACTGTTCTATATATTTTCAGTTCCAACTTTTTTTATATTAATCGCGATGTTAGAAGTTTCTGGGTTGAATAGAAATATGCGTTGTCCGATACTAAACTACTTTTTATTTCTTCCGTGACCTCATTTTTGTTTGTTACGTATGCTCCCAAGTATTTTAATTTGTCTACTTTCTCTATGTCCTCACCCCTAATTATTATCTTTTTATTTCCTTCATTCCCTATGTTTCGGCTTGTTATCATGTATTTTGTTTTCTCTATGTTCACCTGTCGACCTATATCATCGCATGCTTCTACTAAAACATCGGTGTTGCTTTGTAGTGCCTGTATATGGTCCCCTATTAAATCTACATCATCCGCGTATACGAGCAGTTGATCCAAACCATTCAATATTAGTCCCTTTATGTCCCCTTTAATTTTTAAAATCGCATATTCTAACGCAAAGTTAAACAGTAGCTGTGATAAGGTATCGCCTTGTTTCAATCCGTTGCGAATCTCGAAACTATCTGATATATTATTACCTATCCGTGCTCTGCTTATGGGGTCGCTGAGACACATCTTCACTAGTTGAACAAGTTTTTTCGGAATATCGTATCAGGATACTGTATAACATTTCCCTTTTGATAGAATCATATGCTCTCCTAAAATCAATGAACAGCTGGTGAACAGTCCCATTATAGTCTATTCCCATTTTTTCTCCAAAATTTGTCTCAAGGCAAAAATCTGGTCCAGCGTGGATCTATTTCTTCTAAATCCACATTGGTGATCTGCAATATTTCATCTATGTATATACTTAAGCATGTTAACAGAATATTACTTAACACTTTGTAGAATATTGGGATTAAAGAGATTCCGCGGTAATTATTACAGTCCGATTTATCACATTTTTTGTAAATCTTAATTATTATTGAGGTTTTCCATTCCTTCGGAAGCTCCTCCTTTCTCCATATAGCACTTATCAGTTTCTGTAGTTCCTTGATTAGTGCCGTTCCTGCCGCTTTAATTAATTCGGCTGGAATATTGTCTATTCCTGGTGGTTTGAAATTCTTCAATATATTTATCGACCTTTCCATTTCGATCTCGCTAGGTTCGGATATCCACGGTTCTCGGTATGGATTTCAAATTCCTCTGTTTGTTCTCCGTAGTGTACATTAAGAAGTTTGTGGAAATAACTTTTCCAGGCATCGACAATTTTAGTTGGATCCGCCTGAAGAACTCCACGTTTATTTCTAATCGGCGCTAACGTCTGCTAGTAACCTTTTCTTAAAAACGAGTTCACCCCTTCGTATAGATCTCTTACGTTATTTGTCTTGTCGTTTTCCTCTATCTTCTGAATTTTCTGCGTTAGATATTCTTGCTTTATGTTTCTGAACCCGCATGTGACGTTGCGTTTCGTGTTACTGTAGTGGTTGGTATTGGCTTCACTTTTATTAATTAACCTTCGTTGCATTACTTGTTTTCGTTCTCCATTAAGTTTAAGGTATTCTTCCAAGGTAACCACAGGCTTGTTTTTTTGCTGCTTCTTCTTACCTACACGTTCCTTCGCTGCGCGCTTCACTGTATCACG
>JAGDQP010012811.1:7956-49359 GCA_022664845.1 Lepisma saccharinum
TACTACTACTACTACTACTACTACTACTACTACTACTACTACTACTAATAATAATAATAATAATAATAATAATAATAATAATAAATACTTTACTTTTTTGCTATGAATAGCCAACCGGCTAATAAAGCTAACGTCAAAGTTTACACAGTTAGTTGAGTGCCATATTACACATAAAATATAATCTATGAGTACATTAAAAGATATTCTTATAAGATACAAGCACTATAACAAGTTCTAAAGTCGAATATGAGAAATTTGAAAGCAAACTCAGAACATCTAAAAACAAAGGTACATTATAAATACAAATATTTCATACTAAAAAAAAAAATATTTTATCCATTATATTCTTCGTTTTTCATAACATAGTTGATCCCAGCGGTTGCCTATGAGGTTTTTTTGCCTCAGTCATACCAGGCAAATGCCGGGATGGTGTCTACTAATTGTCAGAATTCACAAAAGGAAGAGTGTTACAAAGGCAAATGGAACACTCAGAAGACGGGTACCTACGCCGATTTTTTGTTCGAGCTCACAAGGTGAAAAAATAAAATAGAGTGTTAGAAATATTTTTTATTTCTACCATTTACTTTACAAAATTTAAGTTGAATGTTAACATGGTTTCCTAGGCTTTTGATTTGGAACCTATTTTTTTATCACTATCAGTCAGAATTTTATACTTTCAGTAAAATAAAACCGCGTTTGAGTAAGTGGGGAAAAATTGTAATTTTTATTATTTAAATTAGCATTTTCTCAACATCATAAGCAACAGCCATTTTCTCAATATCAGCATAAGTTTCAACGTTCTGTATTATCTTCTCTGGAAAAAAACAGTATATTTTTTTTCACCAGATTTCATAGCGCAGTCATCCAATCACTGGGGGAAAAATCATATTTGACGCAATCCCCCTCACTTCTGCCACATAAAATCGTTAGGGTTACAAACATTTTACTGTCATTTTCGTAATCAGGCAGTGCGGTTTACTTAAAATTGGCGTAATGCGGAAGACACAAAGGTTTAAATTTGTTAACTAGTGTAAAAACTTTGGTGGGACTTAATTTTGAATGGGTCATTTTAGTAACTACTGACTTCGGTCCGTCTCCAAAGCAAGGCATTTAAAATTCACGAACAACATGCCCCAGGCGGGATTCAAACCTGCAACCCAACGCTCTAGTCCGCAAGACTATTCCCAGCTGTTAACCAGTGTGTAATAGTTCATATCTAGTATTTTGTAAATGTAAGCTACTCTTATATACAAGACAGTAAGAAAAAAAAAGAAGAAGTAGAAAAAGGGTATTCTAGAATACCACGACAACGGTACACAAACATCCCAAACACAATAGAAAAGCGGCAATGTTTCGCAAAAGTGTTTTCATATGAGAGAAAATAGACACTTAGGGCTGGTACGAGGCCAGTTCTAAGGAGTTAAATATTTTTTAAGAAATCTTGTCACCAAATTGACCACTTCTTGCACAATGCAACAAAACCAAGATGATATTTAAGCTGATTACGAGGTTGGTTCCACAGCTTAGGTTGAACTGAATTTAGTTTTTAAGACCTTTAGGCAACTTTGGTACTTCGCACTTCTCGTCTTGTGACTTTCTTTATACAATTAAAAACAAGTAAAAAGTTTATGAAATACCGATATTATTATTTGTACGTTGATAAGAAATTGGGATATAAAAGCGAATTAAGTATACGTACAGCTTTTATTTCAGTGGAACAACCGAAAGTCTTAATTTACAAATTCGCTGAGTATTTAATCCATATACCGTAATCTTCTTGAATCTATATTGATCAGTCTAGTTTCTGGGGAAATTTCCGTTTGGTCCGGACAACCGGGAAAAGTAGGAAATTTTATTCTTCCCAAACAGGAGACATCCTGGCTTATTTCCTCCAAAAACATGCCTAAAAATGAGGTGTGCGTTATACAAGCGAAAATTTATATGGACCATCCGAAACCATGTTTCTGGTGTATGATGAATTATTCTGAGTAGCGCTGTTAATCGTAACACCAAACAAAAGTCACGATCAAGGCACTATTTAGATTATTAAGTAATTATTTTCTCGTATCTGTCGCTTATCTGTTTATATCAGTGTTTAAATTAATGCTTTTAACACTTACAGTGTTAAATTCAAACGATATTAAGCGTTCTTATGATTTCAGTAAACAAATATCCCTGTTTTGATTAGCACGCACAATACAAGTATGTTCATTGTAGTTTTAGTCATTGGGTGTTCAATTGTTGTAATTATTAACTACGCGCAATTTTATATTCTTTACTTTAACTATTACTATTTTAGTCAATAAATAAGTTGCCAAACTCAGGGAACGAGCGTCAGACGCGAAAATACGGTAACAATGTATCAAACTCAAGAGGAGTCTGTGTTTATTAATCACCTCGAGTATCAGATATTAACTGACGTAAGCCCTTCATCGGTACTACGAGTGACAATTCGCAAACTTAGTTGTTCGAAAACTGTAATGGTGAGTGATCAAATGTGTTTCATTTGTTGATTTATTTATTTATAAGGAGCAACCAATATTGGAGTAATTCCAAATACCAAAAACCGTCTTCAATCTAAAAGAGATTTACGAGCTGGTGCGACAACCATTCTTCGGAATAACATGAACCTTGACTCTTCTCACTAGGTATACAGTTCTTCTTTTCAAACTAACGTATAGTAACAGAATTTGGTACGTTTCAATCTTATGACAATTTGTTAATTGGGAAGAGGGGGGCTTTTGGTGTGCTCAGATAAAGATTTTTGGAACAACTGATCCTCTCTCATCTCTAGCTGCTACGCAGTATGCTCAAAGAATTCTCTAGATACGATACTTTTGATCGAGATTGTACTCCACAAAACACACTTGTATGGAAATTGTACTCCATAAAAAACACAGCACATATATGAAAATTAAACAATAGGTGAAACGCAAAATATCTTACCTTTATTTGTTGCTTCCATTTCTTAACAAGTTCCTTGTTCCGCGAAGCAAAAGGTAAGTCTTTCCATTGAGATTCAGTCGCTTGCATTTCATCTACCTGAAATAAAATCATAATAACTTAAAGCAATCTTCATCAGACTATCTTAGAAACAAACTACTTTTATAGTACGTTTACTCAAATACACACCCACTAATAATTGTACAGCATTTATTACACATTGTCATCTAACATTCAGGTCCTTGATTATGTCAGAGGTCTCCGAGTTTCCAATATAGTCTTGAAAGATTGAGATTTCTCACAGTTTTCTATAACTCTTTACAAAGGAACAAATGTACTTGTTTATTCTGGAGCTAAAATACCAAATAAATTTATTGTACTGCATTGAGAAAGTCACTTAGTTGAGCTGGAGTTATATTTTGTTTGTTTAGTTATCATTATATTGGCCAAGTTTCGAAACATATTACTAATCTATACAAGCTTAAAAGCTGACATAACACTATTTATGCGAAAACTGAATATCAATTTGCGAACAATACTTATGCGAAAACTTAGTATAACTTTGCGCAAACCGTTTGTTTGTTAATCGAAAACGAGGGGCAGAAAAGACATGGTAAGGTGAATGTTGTATATCGGAATTCATATCCCAACCTATAAACCTACAGTGTTACTGCCCACTGGTATCGTCAATTAAAATGAAAGACGGTAGTTCTGAAAGCAGGTTTTTCAAAGAAGAAAAATAGTTATCACAGTAAAGGACAAAATGGGAGAAATGTGTAAACTTAATTTAACAGTGTTGTAACTGGTTTAGTAAACTCGTTTGAGTGTACGCTTGTATCTGGCTGGAGATTGAAACAACAGTCTAAGTTAATCTGCACCTCCAAAAAACTTCTGCAAGATTCGTAGCATGACTATTAAATATATTTTGAAAGAACTCAGAAAGGTTTCCTTAGATAAACTTATCACGATGTGTTACATTCACCTCGGTTTCTGTGGATAAGGCCTGGATCTACCAGAGACCAAGATACAACCAATAAAAGAGGAAACAGTTTCACACTTCTGGCAAAATTGCAGGCTACTGAAGGAATGCTTATTGGATTGCTTGTTCTTATGAAATGAACTCGTGGATTATCTTTATTTTGATAACATTCATCCATTGCTGTGAAGCCCAGAATTTAACTCCTGCAAAATCCAAGTACATGAAGACGCGTACAATGTTGCCAGAAACAAGGTTCTTCTACTCCAAGAAATCACACGATAGCATTTTGGACTCCATGAATTATTATATCAATATTCACACTGTGGAGCTTTTTGTTATTACGTAAAAATTATTATTACAGTATTTCGTTGGTTCGTAAATAAATCGAATCTAATTTTATAAAAATAATATCTGATGAAAGGAATATGATGACTAAATTAATAATAGGTCTATGTTTGCCTAAATTCTTTCTAGATCTAAACTGTAAATTTCAGGTCTAAATTCTAAAATCGTATGTAATCACTTCAAGATATCTGGTGTAGTAAAAAGTAATCCATTATTTTTGCATGACATTGAAGGCTTGACTTACCATAGTTAGAATGATCCGATTTAGGTCACATATGCGCCGTTTTGTTCGATAACGAGTTGCCATTTGGAAGGTAATATCATGATGCCTCTCTCATAGAAGCCCTTGTCCCTATTGGCAAAAAAATTGAGACAGTCGATGTTCACAAGCCTCTCTTGAAGCGAATTTTTCACCAGCAAACGTAATCGCCATGGACAGGAACAGATGGTAATCACTCGGTGCCAGGTCCGGACTATAAGGTGGATGCATAAGAACCTCCCAACCAAGCTCCCGGAGCTTCTGGCGAGTCACTATCGATGTGTGTGGCCTGGCGTTGTCTTGGTGGAACACAATGCCTCTCCTATTGGCCAAAGCTGGCCGCTTCTGGGCGATTGCTGCCTTCAGACGGTCCAATTGTTGACAGTATAGTTCCGAGTTAAGGGTTTGGCCGTAGGGGAGCAGCTCATAGTAGATAATTCCCTGCCAATCCCATCAAACACACAGCAAAACCTTCCTGGCCGTCAATCCTGGCTTGGGCACCGTTTGCGCCGGCGCACCGCGCTTCGACCACGACCGTTTTCGCGTGACGTTGTTGTAAGTGATCCACTTTTCATCACCAGTCACCAACCGCTTCAGAAATGGGTCGCTTTGGTTGAGATTCAGCAGCGATTCGCAGATGGAAATTCGGTCCATGAGGTTTTTTTGCGTTAACTCGTGTGGCACCCATACATCAAGCTTCTTTTTGTATCCAGCCTTATGCAAATGGTTCCACACGGTTTTTTTGTGCAATGTTTAGCTCTTGGGCAATCGAAACAGTGCTTACATGACGGTCGGACGCGACAATGTCCATGATTTTATCAACATGTTCGACACGTGGCCTTCCAGTGCGTGGTACATCTTTGACGTCAAAATTACCGGCACGGAATCGACGAAACCAAAATTGCGCGTGATTGGCTGTTACAGTATCAGGACCATAAACACTATTCACATTTGCAGCCGCCTGGCTTGCGTTTTCGTCTTTATCGAAGAAAAACTGTAAAATATAGCGTATTTTCTCTTTGCTAGTGTCCATTTTGACGCGCGCTCACACAACACTGAGTCAACTCATCACAACTATCTGAACAGTGTTTGTAGTACGCAATCTCATCGTTTGAACGCCATCTCGTTGAACCCGATCGGACTTATACAACGCGAGCTACAGATCACTGAAGCCATCTATTGGCAAAATAATGGATTACTTTTTACTACACCAGATATTTTATAAATTCTTCTTCCTGCCTTGGTCTGATGAATCAGTTTTTTTCGTCTTATACGAGTAACTGTATGTCAATTCAAGCACAGAATTTAGTCGCAATATTTTATTTTCATCAGTGTCATGTACGTCTAAACATTTTTCTGAAAGATTTCTTAATATGTCACGTAAAAGATAACGTATACTACTTACTAGTTTCTGTAAATCCCTGAGAGCTCTCAGTCTTCTCTGGTACTTATGGCATGCTGGAAGAAGTGATAAATGATGACAATGAAGTGTGAGAAACCAACATTGAGTGGGAAATTTTGGTTCTTTCCACATATGGCTCTTCGATCTATCTGCAATTACAAAAAATTACGTCGTAAGAAATTAAATAAAATTGAGGTAAAATGAAAAGCAAAGGGGAACAGATTTATGAAAGAAAAGAAACCCTACAGGAAAAATAATAAGCTTCCGATCTAAAGAGTGCATCTCATTTTTCTTTAGAAGAATGGAGCCGAACATACAAGTGTGTATAAAATATTTTGAAGTTCTTCCCTCCTATAAAATCTTCGGAATACTATTTACTTGAGAGTTTTAGAGTACTTGAAATAATTGCATTCTTTTCTACTTCGCAAATGTACCTTCTTACTGTAGTGTAGTAGCTTGAGATTAGGAAAAATAAAAGTGATGACTTTGGACCGAAATACAGTTTTGATATAGGAAATAAACGTGTTCAAATTGTCTTGAAGACTAGGTAGGTAAAAGAGAAAAGAACTATTCCCAGTGCGATACACACGCGCTGTGAACGGCGCATGAGCGATGTGGAAGTAGCGCTCCGAATATTCTCGACCTACGGTACGTAGTAAGGTAGGGTGGTCAGTCCTACGTTCGACCACCTTTACCTTCATAAGGTGCTTAGGCGTACCAAGGACACTCTGGTACTCAATTTGATAGGAGGCTGAGTGCTCCTCAGAGCAACAGGCGTGGAGCACTGCGAAGGAAAATGAAAGCAATCTTGTTTTGTCTGCGGTCCCTCAATGTACTGCCTTGAAGAATCGTTAAGATAATAGTTCGTTAGTCAAAAGCCGCAAGATCTTGTGAAGCAAACGTTAACGGTACACTGAAGAACCGGAGACAAAACAAGACTGCTTTCATTTTCCTTCAACACCGACTGTAAAAGGAAATTCGGCAATTGGTCTACATTTAACGCCGCGGTAGAAAACTAGTTTATTGTCTCGTCATCAATGTATTATATAAACGATTTATATTATACAATGAACCAAATACTATTTTATAAAAGCAACGGTGAAAATTAAGTTTTGTGTATGTAAACAGTAACAAAATTAATGAAATAAAAAGTAAGAACACTTTAGCTTTTACAAAAGCCAAATGCTTTGAATTATTGAACTAAGTGTATTCAATATACATTTATTCTTATCCAGAATCATCAAGGCTATTTTCATTAATTTTTCTAACTGGCTTCCGATGTCATTTTCAAAGCAAATTCGTAACTCTGCTTCTAGCTTCGGTGCTATTATCTGGTACTTGCAAGATTTCTTTCAATTTCCCCAATATGCTGGGAAGCTGCCTACCTACTCTCAAATTGATTTTTACAATTCGTATATGACATGCAATAATAATAAACAGTTAACGGGTTCTAACATCAAACGAGTACTGTGCATAAGGGTCGTTTTCTGCCTCTCCACCGATTCTAATGAAATTTTATATACAAAAACTAGACCATATGAGGGTTCCAACAATGGTATGTACATGCAACTTGCGGCTATCATGCAACGCACGTCTAAAATGACCACTTTCCGATTAAAAATAAATGATGATATCTCGGGAATGGCTTAAGCTATCCAACCCAAATTTCGTATGGCATGTCACGCTTGGAAACTAAAGACTATCTTTAGCAATTTTGAAGATAGAAATTATTTTCCTTATGTAAACGTTGAATTTCAGTACTAAAAAATGCACTTTTTCAAGACAACTCTGTGTTGTTTAACCATCAGCTACCATCAGTTACAAAATGATACTTTGCTCAAATAACCACTATGTCTTGTACAACATATTCAAAAATCATTTTGTAACTGGTAGGGGTTGATAGAAAAAACATGATAGTCTAAACACGGGTACATCACGACTAAATATATGTACGAAATTCAGTTAAATAAACTACTGTAAGTCTGAACGTTCTTATTGTATCCAAAACAAATTTTGCATGACAAATACCGATATTATGAACACACTCCTATAAATATTTCTAGCCGTGTTTGAGATAAAAAATATTTGCCGTATAAAAACGTAGAATTTTACGAATTAAAGCATTTTTGCGAGAAAACTGTTTCTTTGGCCTGAGCCACTGATATCTGAAGGTCGTAAAATAATATGAGGTAAACATTATAGAGCTATGTGAGTTTATACATAGCTTCCAATGGTATACGACCCAAAAGATACTTTGGAAAAGCAGAACGTAACGAAATATTTATACTATAGTAGTAGGCTAGTTGTCATCATCATCTGTTCCCAGTCTATTTCTACTTAAGAGATTTTCGCCGTGACTAATAGTTGTTCCGGCAACTAAGATCCTGATATTTTAGAGCAATATACCAATGTCAATTGCAGCTCAGATACAAAATGACTCATACCGCATGAGCACAACAACCAACAGTTCTAGCTCCTGTTCTGCTTTGAAGGTTCCATCCTTCAATCTGTGTCTTGTATGAAATCCATTTATTGTATTTGTTGCTGCAATTCGCGACTGCGCCCAGAACCCCAGTTGGTTGCTTGTAAACGAACACTGTAAGATTATTCTGTGAAATGTTCGGCTGTATAGTTAGCTGCCTGCTTGAATTCATATACGCCGAGCGTAAGATCCCGTAACTGAACTTCCGGCAACACAGGAAAGCCGACACGGAATAGATATTCATAGCTCCCAAGATTGCCTTCCATCTGTCCCACCGTCTTTTATTCACAGTTTCTCGTAAGCTGTTGGATTTCTCCACAAGCGACTGCATTTACATACCAAATACGTCTCTGTGCACGGTCTCTCCCAAGTGCAGACCGATAGGCATTGCATATAGCACATACGATACGGACGTAATATCTTCGATATAACCAATGTGTGTGTTGGATGTTACATGATCCAGAGCCTTCCCATGCGTAACTCTACCGTTATAAGAGTCCACTACCCACCGTATTTAGGTAACCATCCATAATTTATTTACATCCAACGTAGTGTGCTGCTTTTGTCCTTTCTTCAGTAACTCGGGCAATTCAGATTGGAACCCTAAGTCAGATAGAAGATAGAGAATGTCTAGAAAGCGTCTGCCGATAACGAAAAAAAAATCTTCCTCTTGAAGCCCATATTTTTTTCTGTGTTGTTTTTAAGCATATACCCCGTTATTCTAGCGTCAGAGATCGTAGTTAGCGAAATAAGGGCTTAACACGCTTAATATATACCCTTCACTTCGATTATCATGGTTTTTAGAAATGTTCGATGTTTATTTAAGTTATATGATCATCGCTGGAACATTTAGATCGCCCTCCTTTGAATTTAGGTATATGTTCTATCCACAACCAGGATAGCGACATTCTTGCCTTCGCCAGTAGCTAGCCAGAAGCCAAGTATGAACTCCTCTCTATTAATGTGGCGAAACCCCAAAGAGCGTGGTACGAATTCTCGCATCAACTGTTTTCTGACGAACTGGTTCCCCTTGAAATAGCTCTTTCGCTGAGGCCAGAAAGTATATCGAGCACTTTCATCGAAAGCCCTACTCTAAGTTTTACTAAAACACAACGCAAAAGGTTTCTAGGCGAAAGCTGTTCAGTTGAGCACAAACATTTCTTGACGTGACTAAGCATATCTTCCAAGTGAACCCTATTTGCATCCGTGAATTTTAACAATCTGAGTCGATGTTTCTTTGTCGAAGTCCACTGTCCTTATTTAACGCTCCTTTTCGAATTTTCGAAAATAATTTTAACAGCAGGGTTCTATTAACAGAAGACTAGCGGAAACTACTTGTACTTCCCTAGCATCCTCATGTAGTTTTGTTCCACATACGATATGTTCCTCACAGCACCTAGCAGTCATGCGGAATGAAAATACTGAAACGGAGATATACTCGTGCACGCATTGAAAGTGGAATAACAGTCAGCTTCACAGCAGACTTTAAACGCAATACAATTTTTTTATGGCTTCTTGAACTTGTGCAAAAGTTCAGGTGAATATGTTTAACTTTCTAATAGTTAAATTTTCTATTGCGCACGTTCTTTCGTGCACCGTAGTTAAATTTTCTATTGCACCGTCGCCGCCTCTTTCATTGCCACTTTCTTCTCTTCTTTCCATTTTTCTCGCACATTGCTTCTTCAACTGGTGCTGGTCCTTCCTCACTTTCGAAACATATCGAGAATTTCGAGTTGAAGGCTGTTGCTCTCGTTTGAATTTATATATCTTGGCACGACTGTTTAAACATAGTCCTGTGTCAGAACTTTCGTTTGTTCGAAAGAAATACCGTTTATCTTTTTCTGTTGTATTTCTTCTACTGTCTAGAGCCGTTTTCTTCCTAAAGCAACGCATAAGTAAAGTTTGATTGTCGAGTATACAATTTTTGTTTTTCCAACCTGTGCCCTGCTAGTAAAAAAAAAATTGTTTCAAATATGTTTTTCTACATTACGTGATGGCTATTTAAGCGCAATATCGTTTTTAAAGTAATGGGGCTGATGGTTAAACAACACAGTGTTTACTATTAAAAGTGATCTTTACTTCTTAAATTCAGCGTTTATATTTAGGAAATATTTTTTATCTCAAACATGGCTAAAGGTATCGTCTAGAAATTTTTATTGAGGTTGTTACGTAGTATCGGTACTTGTCACGATAAATTTGGTTTGGATATAATAAGAAATTTCAGACTTACAGTAGTTTATTTAACTGAATTTCATACATATATTTAGTCGTGATGTACCCATGTTTAGAACTGAATTTGAATTTTATTTTATGGCCGTTAGGAATCTAAGGCTCAGGCCGGGATAGGGGAGGGGAAAGGATTCGGTAAGGTGTCGGCCAGGGCCTATGTTAAAGGTGCCATCTCGGCATCTGCCTGATGTGACTGAGGAAAACCTGTCAGGATGGTCGGCCGTTGGGCCCACGACCTTCCGAGTGCTACGCCAACGCGCTACCACTGGGCTATGGCGGCTCGGTACCCATGTTTAGAGTATAACATGCTTTTATCCATCAGCCTCCCCCCCCCCCCATCAGTTAAAAGATGTTTTTTTATTTCTTTTTTACATGACATGGTGGTTATTTGAGCGAAGTATCATTTTGTAACTGAAAACTGATCGGGGTTGATGGTTAAACAACACAGAGTTGTCTTGAAAAGGTGTATTTTTTTTACTAATAAAACTCAACGTTTACATAAGGAAAATAGTCTCCAAAATTGCTAACGTCTCCAAGCGTGACATGCTGATTGGATTGGTCCTTGCCATACGAAATTTGGGTTGAATAGCTTAAGCCATTCCCGAGATATCACAATTTATTTTGAACAACACTATAAAATTTAGAATCCGGAAGTGGTCATTTTAGACTGTGTTGCATGATAACCGGAAGTGGCATATACATACGATTTGGCTTGTCGGAATCCTTACATAGTCCAGTTTTTGTATACAAAAATAATTAAAATCGGTGGGGAGGCAGAAAACGTATAGCTGTGGACAAAAAGTATTGTCACATGTCTCTAAAGAACATTCCTCAAATTCCCGTGTGTAACATCTACTAACGAAAATTAATATTAGGATTAATAGTTCCCATTGCGTTACAAAAATATCACTCTCAGAGATAAAAGGAGGGAAATATACAACTTGGTCAGTTTTTGGACCTGGAATTTTTTGTCGACGCCGATTATATTTTTGCAAATATCACCCTCATTGACTACATATCAGGGCAATGCTTATCTCAAAAGTGCGTCATGTGACTGTGTGTATGTCTGTACGTTAACAAATTTACACATTTATTTTTGAAATAAGAACGGTCAGTCAATTATAGATATGCGACACAACTTTTGTCCATAGCTGTACACTCAAATTCACAGAAAATGACTGATGGAAAAATTTCGGAGTCTGAAAACTTGCACAATGTGGTGATACTGAAATGTATACCGGTAAGCGGAGCGTATAGAATATTTTCGTTAAGTGTACAGAATAATTTTTTCTATCTTCATAGAATTATGCATCGATATAACTATACTCTACAATATTCCGAACTTATAAAATTTCCCATCATCTGTATTCTGTGAATCCGAGTATACACTAGAAAGGCCAAAACACATCACAAAAGGTTTTTGTATAAAACTAGAAGTATTACACTCGGAAACCCAAACCGTAAGAACTAACAAAATAATAGCACCGTATCACAGCACAACATTATACCAAATGTTTAAGACACAATTCACATGTTTATCAAAAGAGTAACACACGAACACACGGTATAAAGGATTAGTATCTCTTTGGATGGAAAACCTGTCCATTTACGAGGAGGGGGGGGACCCAAAAGAAACCGGAATTGTTCTCTGGTGGGCGAATCCGTTGTAGTACATGCTTCCGCCGCTAGATATCTCTTGCTGGGACTCTTCTGCATCAGTCTATCGACAAGCGTTGTCGAGCGAAGTCGTGGTGCTACGTAGTAAATTTTTATTTTTAGCGCCTCTCGCTTGTTCTGCGATTTTTGTAATGACTGAAAAGTGGAAACAACGCATGAGTCTGAAATTCCGTTTGGGTAAACAGCTATAATGCTTGAAATGGCTTAGAAGGAACTGCTCTGGGAAAAACAAAACTTTGCGAGTGATTTTCCCGCTTCAAGACCAACCTTTGTCAAAGACTTAAGATCAACTTCGTTTAGAGCGACCCTCGACCTCCCTAACAGACAAAAACATCGCCAGAATTCGTGGACTGATTATGCAATACCGTCCCAGAATCACTGAAGAACTTGTTGATTCGTTTGGTGAGCCCTGGAGTTTGGAAGAGCCGGACTGACGATTCACAGTAAGATTCTCAAGAGTCTCTTTTCTTGTTGTACACGACACCGCAAACCTAGTCGAAACCGCACTTGACATAAAATGGGTTACACTTTTATAGAAAAGTTTAAGCGAATCCGTGTATATAGCGAGGATGGATACATATGCATATACATCTACAGCGAAATGTGTAAAGTACTTTCTCTTTCAACGATATTTTTAGATCTCCGTACACAAGAAAATGTAATTACTTTTTGTACATATTCTAGTTCCTCTTGTACTAACTTAGATGTAGAACATAGAAAGTAGGCTTGATGTATAAAGCTGGAAAATATTTTTTTCCACTGCGTGTGAATACCTTGATAACGACCAAATCGAGATTTTTTTTTTTTTTTAAATATTGATTTTCGGTATACTGAAATAAACTTGTTTTCGTGAGTGCAATTCCAGATTGAGGCAGATTACTGTCAGAGTTTTGAAAGTACATGTTATAGTATTTGATTTAAAATCGTTTTGAGTTTAATTATTTGATGATTCTCAATGAAGAAAGTCATTTCTAAAATATTATTTCGCTGTAGAAAGTCTTTGGTAAAACTTTTGAAAAACTGGCCAATAGATGACAGTGTGGATTTTAATTGGGACTTTGACCGATATTTACTATTTAAAATTATGTTATCTACTTTATTTTGTTATTATAATGATTTAAATTTTATATAATTATTATTTATCAATATTAATTATGTTTTAATGAATTACGAGTCGAGTTATTAACAATTTAAAGTCAATTTTCACATTTGAATGTAAAACCATTATATGTATATAGGAGTACTTCGCACTGAGAGAGAGAAAAAATATACATACATCGCCGTAAAGGTTCTGCAGATTCTGGAGTGATTAACTCCATGACCTAAAATAAAATTAGTTTCCTATCATTTAAGTTGTTTTATTACTCCTTATGCCATTTCAACTGCTGGACACCTCCACTATGCATTCGTAGCACGCCCAATCCCGTAGAGTGGGAGAACTGGGGCACGTTGTATAGCTCTGCAGGTTCGACTCCTACCCTAGTGTTTCCCGGCCAACCAAGAAAAGGACTCCTGAATTAGTGTATGAAGAAACCCTGATGCTCTACCGCTTTAAGATTCAAAAAATCAATTGATCTGTTTTCCTCCTACTACTGCTGATTTAGTGTGCAATATTCCGAAGGAAAAACCGCTGTAGTTGTTCTTCACTTGTACCAAGAAAAACAGAAAATTTTAGCAACTGACACAAGCCATCGAGATCTACCCGGACTCAATACATACTCAGTTCTTTTTAAACTTAATTGCTCTCACCTACGGTTCCTTTTATGTAATCTCAAGTCTTTTATATGTACCCAATGTCCTGAAACGCTTCGCTAGATATTTTTCCCAACGTGTCAAGCTAGACCACCTTATATATATATATATTTTTAAGTGATGACATGCAGTGCTTAAAAAATATGTAAAGTAAGTTCCTCCTAATATTAATTACTTACTTAAATCATCCACCCAACTAACTGCTTCCTGAGAGGTAAATTTCAGCCTTGTATCATTTTTAATGTCTATCATACTCGCTGGATGAAAGGGGTAATAAATATCAACTTTGTCCAACTTCACCTGAAACAATATTTAGCATTACTTCAACACTTTTATTCACAACTACTATTCAATGACAGTAATAACATCACTCAAGTACACTGATCTTTATTTATGAAGAATTCTTTAGTCTTACGTTGCAGAGTACATTCGTGTTACAGTACAAGGAGACAAGACATATCACAAAACGAAAATGATTTAAATAACTGTATTTATTTGAGCATTGGGCTAAAATTATAAATTATTCTACACTTACATATGATGTAATTCTCAAATTGAGACGATGATTTTACCAAAATTACACCTGAGATCATCAACGGGCGTTTGACAACTTTTGTTAAAATATGTGTGTGTATGTACACATGAAAGAAAGTAATGAAAATAATGTTATTACAAAAACCATAAAATAATATTATTATAAGTACATACATATATTTAAAGAAAAGTTGTCAAATACCCGATCGAAAAGTACTTAGTGTAATTTGTGGTAAAAATCATAATCTCAGAGGACTAAGCCGTATGTGAATATAGAATATTGTGAGTTTTACCCCACTTTCTGACTACGTAGAGACATCAATCTTCAATTCAATGACAATGTATGACTGTATAAAAATTTTCCGGAAACCTGAAAGTCAAATATTATGTTACTGTATGAGTACGCTAGATAGACTTAAGAGTTTAACTTTGGCTGCTAAATCATAGGATTTTGGTTAAATTATTTTATTAATTTATATGTAAATAATTGTGCTCTTACAACTAAATGTTCCTCAAACTATTTAGTTTAGCATCGAGTTCTATTTGATTCCCAGATACTATTAGATGTATAACGCGGTTGTTTGCTGTAGTCAGACATATGTATCTGGTTAAGAATTGAAGTAAGGTATTGCATTTTCCAACAAAAATCAATGATAAAAACCCCTGGAATTACGGCAACGACTTCGACTGAATAAAGTAAATTTCTTGTGACTGAAATGGATATAATAATATGCATTTTTAGAAAAAACACACCTTTATTAAACAAATGCGCTAAAGAGAAAAATAAACTTTATCTCAAATACTTATATGTTTTCAGGTATTTACAAATTTTAACAATTATATGAATTTATAAGTAAAAGCATGCGGCATTCATAGAAAGTGATGTTTACGTTAAACGGACAATCCACGCCACACTGGTTGCATCACTATTTTAGAAAAATCTTATTTTTTTACAAGAGTTCCTACGTCTGAGGATATCAGAACCACTTAAAAAAATGTTATGCCCTTAATTCTCCCGGGGTGGCCATGATTGCAACATGGCGGATGGTGTTTTTTGCTCCCGCAGATATGTACGGAAACCTGAATGGCTCAAAAACCAGAAGAGATAGAGATGAAACAAGAGCCGTTGTGTAACTTCTGAAGTGTACTTTGGAGGTGTGGAAACATCTTTTCTCAAAATTAATTCTTTTATTCCCAAAACTACGTCAATATGAGTAACGAATTGTATGAAATTGGATTTTTAAGCAGTTTTTTGGGTGAAGGAGCTGAAAATAACGCTGCAATTTTTTGTAATATTTAGATCTACCAACCGAGTGCCTGCATGCAAAAAATCTTGGGTCCTAAATCACACCTTTTTTTATATGGCGACTTCAAACATGGCCATTTGCGAAAAATACCGGGTTTCGGACTTAAATATCTCAGATAGGTCCTCATGAAAAAAATCTGAAATCTGGTGTCAAAGAAGCTTTCAGGCCTTCCAGCAGGACATTGAAAATATATAGGACAGTTTGGTTTATACAATAGAATATAAAAAGGAGGAAGCACAGGAAAAAAAATTAAATGTATTGTAAGAAAAGGCCACCCTTCACCCCAATGGGCAACTGGAAACAAGATTTAGATTAATGAATAAGAGTATATATAACCTTTTACTTTTAAAATTTAGTAGACCTGCTGTATTGTTTTGAAGAAAAAAAAAACTGATTGAAATAAACGACTTGATTTACTGATTAAAAGAAAAAATCTTATGGTCCGAGTTGCCCATACCTTTCCCTCGATCGACCACTATTATACTTATACATTTTTACTTTTACATTTTAAAGGTACAATAATGAACTGTAAAACACTAATACATGTGTTACTTTTGCGAAACCTTTGTTGTGGCATTTTTAAGTCTTTTGGTTCCAGCCTCAATCAGGGCTTGTGCAGCTGACACGTCATCCATGAGCCGATGCTTTATTGCTTTCTGAAGCCGAATGTTTCCCTCTGAAATTAATTTTTCAGCTTCACGAACTTCAACACACATGTTTTCCTCCACTCCTTTTTTGGCACTCATTTTTGTCTTTTCTGCTGTGATCTTATGCTCACTTTCTTGCTGTTCTATTTTTTTTTTTTTTCTGTCCATATCTTCACGATATTTCTTATGTGCTTCTTTGTAGTACATTAACATTTCTTTAGTGATATTAACTTCATTTACATTTTTACCCACTGCGTCTTTAATCATTCGTAGCCCATGGTAGTTTCTTCATTCAGTCCTTGTCTCTTGGATGGCATCATGTTCTTATTTGTCGAGAAACCACGTTGAACAGATGCCTGCCCGTGTGAAAGTGTTAACACTGCTTTCACGAGTTTAGTAACTGTTGGATACTTTGGTTTCCTTGTATTATTTTCCAGCAGCATTACTTTGTTCCAATACACGTCAACACTACAATCAACAAAAAAGTCATCGTGTATACTCTGATCACTCATATAAATTCGCCACTCGTCTACAGCCTTGTCAATTTCCTGACTGGTCAACACCTGAGACACACAAGACGCTAATCATTTCAAAGATGACAATATCTTATCTTGCTCTTCCTTTGCATGTCTAACAGCAGGATGCAAAATCTGGCTATGTTTCAAAATCCGGTTGTTTAGCGGCAGCCTTTGTTGAAGGTAACTTGTTACTGTTATGAAGAATTTCTTTGCATTTAATGTGAATAACCGCTGTTGCACTTTATCGACTTCTTTCAATACCAACCATGCGCCTTACCGACATCAATTTTGTCTTCAGTAGATTTTTTGTAGATTTTTTCTTCTTTCACTTTTATATTCAGAAGATCAGATCCAGTTTTTTCACTGTACAGATCGAATACTACAAATCTTGCCATTATTCTTTGAAGTAGCTCAATTCATCATACAAAATGTGGATAAGTGGTTCCTGTTTTTGCATAATCACAAGGAATTTATCAAACAAAGTGCCTACACTAATAAGAAAATGTAAGTATGCAAATGTAACAGGAGATATCAAGTTCTGACGGATTCTCTTGTAGCGTTCTTGATGTAAAGAAACTTGATTTTGCTTGGGAAGGAAATTCAAGAAATATTCTGTCAGTGCTGGCCACAGAGAGACAATTCTAGAGCAACATGGAACTACCGATAGCCACCGATTGCTGACATACCGAAGCACACTTCCTCATTCTTCTGTTAATTTACTTAAATCTTCTTTGCGTGCAGGATTCCGGTGAAACCAAGATTGTAGATCCTCTAGCATGATTACAGAAAGTGTTCAGTTTCAACCCAGCTCCAAATGCATTATGAACCACATGTACGTAAGTTGCATGTTCCCATTTGAAGAAGCCCTGGTGATCCATCTTCTTTCACATGTTTATCCATCAACTGGAACAAACTCTTGTTCACATTGGGGCCATCACTACCTAACATGAGAATAGACTTTTTTTTAATACCACTGATACTGATTGCTTCAAGAAGATTTGCCTCCATATCAACAGCTGTTGCATGACCCATCATTTTTTAACACAAAAACATATTGTATTCACTCCAGTAGCGGATATAAATGTCCATTTGCTTCTTTATTGCAGCATTCGTTGTTTCGTCATAACACAAGGTACAAAAGGGGTGACTTTCTGTAATGTCTCTTTGTATCTGCTTCAGAAAGTAGGGACACAAACCATGTGAAATCTAATATGACACTTTGCTTAACGACAACTTCATCATGTTTGCTTCTTCACTGCTGGGGAACATAGTCCGAAACAGAGGAGAGCAAACTCCATCTGCTGAGGCAAACGAATAGTTTGAGACTGCAATTTTAAGGCACCACAAAATCTCTGCTCTTAACAATTTTTCTTCTTGATTCAAGCTCCAAACTGGTATAGTTTGTCAAGACGGTACACTGAGCTCCACTCCCTGTTCACCAGAAGTCGATGTTGACACTCTAAAATGGCTTTGTGTTTTGTCCATATGTAGTTGTAACATATGCTTGTGTTTTGTCGTGGCACAATGCTGTTCGAGTTGCTTTTTTCCACTGTTACTAATTGCAACGTTTTTTCTACACAACCTGCAAAATCCATTATATTTATCCTTATTACTTCTTTCACACCAGCCGGCAATTGACTGATCACTTATCCACTGATAGTAAAATCGTGTTGTTCTTACCATTGTAAACTAATAATCTATAAAAGAAAAATTTAAATACAATTAACCACACTTGCTTAGCAAATATATGTATAACTCATAAAGACATATTCAGGGTTCCCACTCAAAACACTTTATTATTTTCCATGACATTTCCAGGACTTTTCCAGTATTCATTGCAGATTTTCCGGGGTACCAGAAATTTTGACTACAATGCACAAACAGAAATTAGTAATGCAACTGGAAGTATTATTTCTTTAAGGATACCACCTCTCCATACATTCTGAATTACACTTTTCACGTTACTTTTTCTTTTGTTTTATGATTTTTGTGCAAATATAATTTGCACAAGGCATTGAAAATAGTAAAAACACTAAAAAATGCAGCTCCAACATTGATAGAATTCAGAACATATTCGCACTACCTCAGAAGAAGAAAAAGAAATAGTTAACTCTTATTTATAGGATTACCATGGCATTTAACACTTTTTACACGTCGTTATTCCACATAATTTTGAATACGTAAATTCAATTAATGCACGCAAAAATATTAACTATTTCTCTACCTTCCTACTATCCTTCTAGTTCTTTTATTTACACATGAACTTTATTTTGACATTATTTTTCATTACTTCATTTCTTTCGAATGAAAAAAGAAGTTTTATCTGTAATGAAATAGCTCTGCGAATTATATATACACTTCTTACAACTGTTATACAATATAAATTTCAGGACATTTCCAGTTCATAAATGATAATTTCCAGGATTTTCACCATTTTTCTGCTTTCCATGACTTTTCCAGGACGTTTCCACGACACACTTTATTTCCAGGTTTTCCAGGACGCGTGGGAACCCTGCATATTATGTACAGCAATATTTTAAAGCGTTGGGATATGTTGGTGTATACCAACACACCTCAATGCCTAGCCAATACTGCTGCACACACTGCTGAAAGAAAATGCTAACACAGCTTGCGTTATAAGAAACTGGGCATGTCAAGGTTGTTCAGCTAAGCTTCATTGGGAAAGAATAAGCTCATAAGGGGGGGGGGGGGGGGGAGAGTGGACATGGGAGGATAGGAAAAAGCAAATTAAAATAATAATAGTGAGGATTAGTGACTAGTCCCTCACAAAAAAACCGGTAAGACACATTAAGCATATTGCTAATGTGTAGCAATTTAAATCATCACTGGAACTGCCCTTGGCTTGTATTTTTAATAATTCAATCACTGAAAAATATAGGAAATAAAGGACAAGATTAAAATATAGGACAAATATACACAAATTTCCAAAATATAGGAAAAAATAGGAAAATAGGACAGCTGGGAGCCCTGAGCTTTGTATGTGACCAACTCACAGCAAAAACTGCAATCTTATTTCGAAGTGGTTTGATGAGTGCAAGAGGATTATATGTGTATATGTAGCTTCATATTACTATGCTACATGAAAGGCGAAATTTCAACTCTTATGAACTACCTTTTCTTGACCAAACCACTCGGAAATAAAAATTGCAATTTTTAAAGTGATTTGAGCAACTTACGATCAAGGCTGTCTCGAGATCAAATTTTGAGATTTTTTATAGTGACCCATTTGTAATATTTAATCCCGAAATTCGACATTTTTCGGGAAAGAACCATGTTTGAACGCTCGTAGAAAAAGAAAGCGATAGGATTCAACATCACGTTTTTTTTATACATATAGTTATCCTGTTGATAGCTCAGAAAAGAAATTGTAGCCTTATGTTCAACCACTTCACAAAAACATCGTGGCCTCTGTGAAGATACTACATTCTCATTTTCATGGTATGACGAAGAAGATCCACTTGTACTGACCAAAGCATCCGAAATGAAAGTTGCAATTTCTACTGTAAGTTGGGCACATAGAAGGCTTCCTTGACACTAAATTTAAGATTTTTGTATGAGGACCTATCTGAGATAATATCTATTTAAACCTAAAGACCGGCATTTTTCGGCGAAGAGCATGTCTGAACACCCTTAGAAAAAAAAAGAAAAAGAAATGTAATTCAACCCAGTGATTTTTTTTTGTATACAGACATTCTATTTGGTGGGTCGAAATATTAAAAAAAAATGCAGTCTTATATTCAACTGGTTTACAGAAAAAATGTTGGTCTTTGTGGAGATAGCACATTTGCATTTGCATGTAGTATGACGGCGAAAATCTGTTTAAACTGACTAAACCACTTCGAACTAAACGTTGCAATTTTTGCTTGAGTTGGGTACATACAAAGTTTCTTTGACACCAAATTTCAGCCCGAAATCCAGCATTTTTCGCAAAGGGACATGTTTGAACCCCTATAGATAAAAAAGGGGTGTGATTTAGGGACAAAATTTTTTGCATGCAGACACTCGGTTGGTAGGTCAAAATATTACAAGAATTTGGAACCTTATGTTCAACTTCTACACCTCAAAAAATTGCCTAAAACTTGCAATTTGATACAATTCGTTACTCATTTTTCAGTCTAATTTTTGAAATAAAGAAATTCATTTTGAAAAAGATGATTCCATCTCAAATATGTACCAAATCTTTTTAACGAACAAGCTTTAACAATAATCTGCATGGATATAATTCCAGATCTATAAACTAAATTGGTTGCTCATTCTCATTGTTATTGTATTCATCCAATTAAATTCCTTTAACAATTAAATTTTAATTAAACTTTAACAATCAATTTTCAAATTGAATAAAAATATTAAATTAATAATCCATTCCGATATTCCATATAAATTCGAATATTCAAAGTACACACGTACTACGTACGTGAGTACGTACCATTACATATATGTCCCAAAATTAAAAAAAAATTAAAATAGTTAATTAGCTTTTAAACACCATCAAAGAACAAACTTGAAACATATAATGCCCCCCCCCCCCAGTTATTTTTTTAACATTATATCATGCAATCAACTCACATAATCAATCATTAGTCATATCACAGTAAAACAAATTATTTTAATAAATCTTTCCCCCTTTTGTTTTAATTGTTGTATGTCATTTGTTAGTTTATAACATTATTATCATATCTGTTGTTACGTTGTAATATATTCTTCATCATGGTATATCATAATTCCTTACCTATCTATCTATATATATATATAAGGTAAATTTTAGACAAACGAAGGAGAAAAAAGGATTACTTACAGCTTACTAACGCACTAGATCACACATATTCATATGTATACATAAAAAAGTCACTATATTTCGTGTATTCACATTTTTTCAAGTAGAGAGGAAGAGAGCGAAGTTCATGTGTTCACAAAGTACAAGTTTGAAGAGACAGTGGCGACAAGTAGCGGAGAAAACATTAAAACTGGAGAACAACTGACTGCTATAGTGCGTAGATAACCGGAAATTGAAATAATAATAACTGTATAGCGTGTAAGTACAAGGTAGGATCGTGGGTCGAAATGTGTTGAAAATGCAGAGGAAAAGGGGAGCTTAGAGTTATTGAAGGTTAAGGCCAGGTTTTATTTTCGCGCTCAAACCGTGAATAAAGGCATTCTCCCACAGACAGCGTGTTGAGGTGCTGGTCGGAGGGGGTAAAATGTGAATTATGGCAACCAGGAAAGATAGATCAAAATTGGTATTGTGGGACTCGGTGTGCAAGGAAACTGGGGCATCCGGTTTGTTGATAGTACAGAAGTGACTATGGTTATTAATTCGAATGTTAAGAGCACAATTTGTTTCCCCCACATAAAAGGCATCACAGAACTTGCACGTTAGTATGTATTTAACATTAGGGGTGTGGCATGTACCCTTGGGATTGAGGGTGTATCGACCATTAGCAGTATTGATAGTGATTGTGGGAGAAGTTATGAAAATGGAGCAGACCTTACATCTGGGTCTCTGGCATGTCTGTGCGCCGGTTTGGTGTGGTGGTAAGGAGAGATTCGTACGGACCAAGATGTTTCTAAGATTAGGTGGATGTTGAAAACCTAATCTAGGTTTGGTGGGGAATATTGATCTTGTGTCTGGGTCAGATTGGAGAATGTGGAAATGAGAGTGTAGGATTTTGCTTGACCTTGGTTAGCTTAGGATGGAACTGGGTGATTAGAGCTGGTGGGTTGGATTGAGTGGGTTGAGTGTGTGAGGATGCACAGCGGATCTGTTTGGTTACAAGGTTAGAAGGGTATATATATATATATATATATATATATATATTGTTGCGGAATTAGATTTTTGTCTTACCTAAACCCCAATCCTGGATTTTGCTCACCTTAATTTAATTGCCCAAATAGAGCGAAACTCTATGCTGAGTAACAAAAAAAAAAAAAAAAAAAAAAAAGGTAAGAAGAAAGAAAAAAGTTTATTACGAGAAATTGTGGAAAGCCTGAAACATTGTCATTTCCCTGCTTAGAAACATCGAGTTTTCTAGAATTCGTAAATAAATAACAGCATGAGCTGTGCAGGAAATTTGGCCTCAATCTGGCCTGGTGATACATAAGATTTCTGTTGTTTTGCGGAATTTAGAAAACAACGATGAGAATCTAAGGGAAGCGGCATAAACAAAGGCTAGATAAAATCAATAGAAGCTGATGGAACAATTATAGCAGACAAACTGAGGTCAAGAATAGACTTACTCGTTACTCAACTACCCAAACATCCTTCCTCAGTTCCTGTCGAATTGTTCCAGAACGAAATCACGAGCTTTTACGTAAGGGCTACGTGTTCATAAAATTCTTTCTAGAACATTCCAGTGTAAACAAACTTAGGCGTGTCAAAACGACCTCATATAAAAACCTAGGGACGGAAGTTTCAGGAGCCTTACCAGTCCTCGACACCGTTGGAACGACACCACTGTGTAAATTGCAACCAGATAGGAACTTAGAAAAACTACAATCGACAGGTTAGTCAATTAAATTCTAGGACTTTGAAAGTTTTCGTACATGAAACATATTTTGCATTGCGACACGTAGCATGTCTTACTTTCACGTCTTTATACAACGGTATCGGTCCCCTTCACTTAGAAGTTGCCTAGTTAGAAATTGATTGTATTAACTTCAACTTTTGGCAATGGAATCAAAGGAGAAGTAGTCTGTTGTTTGTTGAAACAATTGTTTAATATTAGTTGTTTAATCGTACATCCATAGAAACGAGAAATGTTCATTATAAGAATTTGTTAATATACTTCCATGATGTACCTAATGTAATTATCCTTCACATTTTTTTATTCTTATTAGCTTGAAATAAATTGCATAAAATGTATTTGGATGTGTTTTCTCTTGACAGCTGTTTCCCTTGAGGCAAATTTGCCGCTGGTTGACCACGCTTCTTTAGTTACATACCAAATTTGCTCGAACCTCTGAAACCCCTTAAACCTGAAAGGGTTTCTATTACGCCCGCGAACTTGGCTTTACTCTTCTCTGTAGAGTACCGCCACAATATATACCATCATAGCTTCATATTAATTGAATATTTTATCATAATGCAGCATTCGTTGAATATAATTATATTTCATTTATCCCATAAATCTCTCTCTCTCTATATATATATATATCATATCACAAATATTTAATTCCAAACATATTCATCATAGACATTATTATGCTCCTTAATATATAGTCTTTAAAGTCATTGTCAATTGTTCATTTATTATTTCAATTACCTCATTACGCTTTCTCCAAATATAATCCTGGATTTCCAAAGCTATACGATGTTTATGCACAAGTTCTAAGGCATGTGTATATACCTCCACTGCTTGATGCGTAAAACCTTTCTTCTTTGCTCGGATTAGTACATCACTAATCATTTGCATTTTATTTGGTGGTAATTTATGCTCTACCCTTCCAATTTCACCTCCAGTTGTTTGTTTCTTGATTTCTCCAGAATTTGCTATCCGTTGAAGCTGATACCGTAACTCATAAATATGTCCATACTTGGAATCATCTAGTTTTCTTTTTCGAATTAAGTTACAAGCCTGCATACATTGATCCATAGCCTTCTTATAAGTTTGTTCTTTGGAAATCCTGTCGAGCTTTTATATAAAGATCTATTAACAAACCAGCAATCTTTCTCATTAGTTTCTGTTTTTCCGTGGCATTATTATTATAATACAATTCTCTTTCCGCATAAGTACTCTTAAAACTTAAGTCCACCATGTTCTTAGAAAACTTTTCCCTAACACTTGTACCAATATCACCTGAGGTAACAACAACAACAACAAAAAAACTTATAGGTTGTAATTTATCTGACTTCTCTCGTTTATTGACAACATTTGCTATTATTTTCAACTTTTCCTCCTCATTCTTTACTCCTTCTGTCTCCTCAAGTGAGGTTGTATTTACTGATGAATTCTGCATCGGTTTTGCAATATCTAAAATATCTTCCATCACCTTATTCCTACTTTTGTTCATAAGGCCCGTTCCTCTAGGATATGTTTCAACCACTTGTTTGAAAGCATCTTTTCTTATTGCATTTATAGTTGTCTCTTTCACTGAATTGATGCCTCCGTACTGACTTCAACTCCATTCTTGGACTTCTCTATATTTCCACTACCTCCTGAGACTACCATTCCATTATCCAACTTCTTACTACACTTTGTTGCTCCATGAACCTCACTGTTTAGTCCTAAGTTCAATTTTGCAGCTTCAACTGATTCCGAACTCTCAACTGAACTCAATCCATTATCTGCTGTCTCTACACCAGATAGATTTATTTGAATCTTTTGTACTTTACAAAATACATTACTCTTTTGAAACTTGACTTCCATCTTATACTCCTTTTCCAAATTACCAATTAAATTGCTCAGTTGTATCAATGTATATCTTTTCTTTTATATATTTAGGTAAAATATGGAAAATTATCCAACAAATCTTCCTTTCGGTTAACCTATCATCAATGTCTTTTTAAGTCTTTAAACATCGTATATATATGTTTACTATAATTCTTAAATCGGTACCATCTTACTGTTGTACGACGACATAAACAATATTTTTTCCTTTAACATTTCTTCCTGACCCTTAACTTTAATATTCTGCGAGCTGTCCTGATTCAATGTCTTACCTACTACAACTTTAGCTTTCTCATCCTTGTACCTAAATTTTTCTTTATAGCCTTCCCCCCCCCCCCCCCCCGTCCATATTTTGCATAAGTTCGTATTGTTTCTTTAATTGGTTACTTATCTTCTTAAGACCACATCGAATTAAATTAATTTCTTTATTCTGGAACCCTTTCTGACTCTGATCTGTAAACTTTTTCATCTGTCGTTCCATATCCCTTTGCTGAGTCTTTATAGCAACAATTCTTCTCTCTAAAGTTTTAAATGTCCTTTCATATTCTATTAATCTTCCAGCATAATTACTCAATCGGATATCAAGAATCTTAAAAATTACAAAAATACTACCTATGTTCATGTTTAATATTTCTTCAATGCTATGCGCATCACCTATTCCACCTTTATCTTGTACACCATCAATTATTATCTGTTCTTTTAGTTTCAGGTTTTCTTTTACCTTTTCCTCCTTTCTTTTCACTTCCTGTTGTCTTCGTTCTTCTTCTAGCCTTTTCTTCTCCTTTCCTTCTGTGCCTTTCCATTGCCAGAGCAACGATTGTAATATTTTCGCGAAATGTTGAGTTAGTTTCATCGTTCAATTGTTCTTCTTTAAACATAACCAAATCCTTTTGATCAACTGGTTCTTGTTTACTCTCCACCCAATTTTTAAAATGTGGTATTTGGTTTTCACCCATGAACATAAATACTTTCTTGATCTCAAACTCCCTTGAATCGATCACTCCAATATTCTGATTTGACGTTCCATGGCTGCTTCCAATTTTCCCTTTACTATAGCTATCATCATCTCCTTCCTTTATTACTCGTGCCCCACGCTAGGCGCCAAAATGTTACGACCTCCTCTTGTCTTCTCCGTTGTAGACGCTGTCGTATAAGGTTCGATCTTATAATATCTCAGCGTTTTAACCTTCTTAAGGTGGATTCAATGAGCGTACGAAAGGAGACCATATATATCCAGTGTTAATTCTATATTGAACAAGATGCCCGACTTTTATGTATTCAATGATTGGTCTTTCATAAAGTGGGGCGAAACTTGTCCTTTAAAATATTATGATCTAGAGAACGTTTAGCCCTCTCGCAGAACTCACTGAAATTCCATAAAGAAAACTAGGTATTTTAACGTGAAGAGTATAAACTCTTATTATTATTTTTATTATTGCAAAAAACAATTCCGTTCAGAAATCCCTAAACACATCATTTAAACCCATAGTACACATATGTAATCGCGACACATATTTAATTACATTAAATCTTACTCATTTTCCTCATTCTACCTTTCTTTCATTAGCATATTTGATGTAAATAAATTATTTATAATTTTCCCAAACTAAAAGCACTTAACTTCCACAGTTCATAGGTCTCAAATATGTCCAAAATCTTTTTAACGCACAAGCTAACTCAAAACTAATAATCCGCCATACAATTCCAGATTTATAAACTAAACTGGTTGCTCATTCTCATTGTTATTGTATTCCTCCAATTAAATTCCTTTAACAATAGAATTTTAATTAAATTTTAACAATCCATTTTTAAATAGAATAAAAATATTAAACTAATAATCCATTCCGATATTCCATATAAATTCAAACATTCAAAGCACACACGTACTACGTATGTTAGTACGTACCATTACAGATGTCACTGGACAGGTCTCGGCGAGACCCGTATAGGTCATACTTATTCCAGGAACAGTTCCGGAATAAGGGGCAGGCAATTTATAACTGAGGAATTATTAGGGTTAATAAGATGTTGAGGTGTCGTTGAAACGAAACATTGATCATCCAAATAGGTGCACACTGTTATAGCCTTGCGATAGCAAATACGCACAGTCATCCGACTAGGTTCCGCCTCACTTGTTTATTCATATAATTCCTAAGATCCGTAAATAGCTGCAAAATATCAGAGTATGGAAACAAGCTTATTTTCTCCTTTTCGTTAATTTGTTTAATAAAAGCGTTTTTTTTTTTTTTTAAAAAATAATAATCCTTTATAATATTTTAACTGCGTAGGTTAGCTGACTCTAAAACAAAGCCCTTCAAAACCAATTGTTGGTAAATAAAGACACGGTATTACGCAGGGCCAGTACAACAAATCAAACTCACCTAAATAACTGCATTCAGATACGCTGTAGTCAAATACGTTAAGCACTTTGCTACCTCATTAGTAGCATCGTCAGGCGTTGACAAAAATGATCAATGCAATACTTTTTTTTTTTTACTAGTACTACTCAAAACTAATGAAGTAGCGAAAAGTATTCATACTCCAAGACCTTAAAAAGCAAGGTGTGGAGATGCCCTCTTAACGGTTACTTTAAATCCTATTTTTGGCTAGGAATTACAAAATGAATTTTGTTCCACCCTCAGACCGAACGGAGATATAATGTGAGATTCATTATTATGTAATGATAATGTTGAATATGTAATGCTAAATGTAAATTACTTATGTACACCCGAAATCTAAATTCTTCCACTGTTCAACTGTCACTGTTGCAAGATGCCATAGACTTCTAGTGAAAACTGAAGGTTTATTAACCAGCGCACATTTGTAGGAAAAAGTGTTACACGGAACGCGGCCATGTGTAGGTAAAATTGGAGTAGAAAGATCTCCTCTCTTAAATTCCAAAGATCACATTGGAAAGTAAAGTGTTATTGGAGTAGAAGTTATTGTGAAGGTTGTGAAAGTTCATATTATTAGGTGCTTATATGAATGGGACTCATATAAAGTTACAGATCACTGTACTCTTTATCTAATAATACCATGTTTAAATGGTTAACGTGGTGTTAATTTTGCTACTATATTTACATATTAGCAACACCGACACTAGCGGACTTCTTTCCAAACACTTGAGATTGGAACAATATTTAAACGCAAGGAATTTTAAAATGTCATCAGTAATTTGGAGCTCTGTTTCGGAGGCTTGTTCCATGATTCAGAATAGGTTGGATTCTGGCACGGGAAACTTACGTAAGTCTTGGACCCCCTTTATTGGTGAAATACTTAGGTTACGTAACCAATAACATTACATCCACCACCCCTTTACTTGACACACATATCTAATAATAGGTCAATTAAAAAACATAATATCGGACCGCGGTGGCTCAATTGGTAGAGCGCTCACCTCTGGTGCTAGGGCTCGTAGGATCGACAAACACCGTGTGCGTGGGTTTCCTCCCACTTCCTTCATTCCACCTATTCATCTGATCATCACTCATCCGGCCTGAGCCAAAGTTGCCTAAAGGCCTTAAAACTAAAACTAAATCCAAATTCAAAAACACAATATCAATTAAAAAAAATACAATTTGTACATTTATTCACCACATCATAAATATTCTGTAGTTCATGCACTTTTCACTAGACATGCAAAAAAAAAACAATTCATTTAGTAATATTTTCACACAATACTGTTTCCCCCATGTTCTGGCAACATTCACAAAACAGTTGAATACAAAATTGCAAAGTACGCTAGTGTAGCGGGTGGTAAGATGTGAATACATTAGCACAACTAACATACATCCCTACATTTTCATATATTTTCTTGTTTTGCTTGTACATACACATGTAAAGAACATAATTTACAACTAAAAACACATATTTCAAGTCTCATTAGCTTTTGTCAAAGCCTGACGACACTACCCGTGGGTTACAGAAACTAGGCATATTTCACTAGAGCAGTTATTTAGCTGAATTTGATTCGATGAGCGATAATACTGGAAATTTTATTAATTGAATAGAATCGAATTATTATTAACATTCTAAATGAGTTGATGAACTTCCAAGGTCGGAACCTACAATTTTTGGTAATACGAGGTAGGAACCACCCGTTCAATGGAAGCAGGCGTGCTTCCCTCTCGGCGACCCGAGGTTAGGAAAATATATGATTTATGTTCTCTACCTTAAATAGCTACTTTCATAACTAGTACCGTACTATAAAATAAGTGCTTTTGATATTCTTTATAATAACTGATTTTTCAAACTGTATAACGAATGAAGGAAAGTAATTAGAACAAAATAAAGATCTCAAAACTTATCTACCAATGTAAAGAATCTTTAAAAAATTAACTGTAAACAACAACTATTTCAAAAAGAAAAATAGCATAGTGTCATCTATTAACCCCATTCACCTTTAGAAAAGTAAGACTCTCATACAAACCTTGACAGCCAAAAGCTGCATAACCGACAGAAGATTCAACATAAATCCATCTCCAGCAAGTGATCTTTCATCCATCTGTATCTGTGCTCTCTTTTCATTATTACGAAGTAATGCTGCCATATAAGCAAGAGCGGATTCTCTGGAAGTTGGATTCACCAAAATATCATGAAATATTTTGTGAAGCAATGTCTGAAATCAGAAACATTACGCAATTTTATTAGATACTACACAAGCCAACTATTTACAAAACATCGATTATCAAGATACTACTGGGCGTCCAAGTGAAGCCAGTATTCCACCCTTAAACTATAATTTTTCCACTTCCCTCAACAATCTTATTTTAATTTCACGTATATATAGCAATCTTCTCAATTTACACACGACGATTTGTCAATCGGCAAGGTTTTTTATAATCTTTTATTAACTGAACTGGAAACTTCTGGCCTAAGCTTATCGCGTCTGAGAAATGACGTCCCTCGCGATCACTCTTCCTGAGACAAAGACACAGAAGAGTAGTGGCTAGGGCCTCAGTCAAGTCCTGCTTTGCTTAGTGAAACTGAGGAAAACCTTAGTAAAAAATGGCCAGCAGTGGCGCTTGAACTCGCGTGCCTTCACATTGCTGAACCAAAGTTCACGTTAACGATTGGACTACGGGGGCTTAGCGATCGGTTCAGTTCAATATTGATTTGTTGCAGTCTTCAATGGTCCATTTAAGAAGTGCTACTTTGCACCGTTCTAGTTGAGTTATGCATACGCATATTTGATTACATACGAAACCTTTGACCTGTGCAATAGTCTGTTCACAGTTACTGAGTACTTTGATAAACTATAGGTTTTAAGTCTTCTATTGTATCTTTAGTCAGCTTTGTTTGGAGAAGTGGGCCACCAAGCCGAGTCGAATTCGCATCCCGAGGGAGTAGCAAGCATATGGAATGTGTGTTCTGTTAGTTCGCAAAATTTCAAACGATACGAGTTTTCAAAGAACTCCATAGTAACTAGCCTGTTGATCTGAAAGTCATCACAGAATTGTATTCACGCTAAAAAGTACAGTAGGTCGAAAAACAGCTGAATGACCACTATTCAACAGTAACTGGAAACTCGCAGTTCTTCCAAGTGGAAAGCTTGATCAGTGGACGATGAATGCGCAGAGGATCATCCTACGCGTCACCTTGTTTTCCTCTCTTCATCGCAGAACAAATGGAAATAACAGGTGCAACGCACAATGACTAGTGATTAGTAGAGAGTCCTATACGGCCTGTTCAATGCTAGATTGCAGATGATGCGTCTAGAGAAAATTATAAAACCAATCCTATATCCGAAAAAAAAAATGATAATCGCTGTACGGTGGTCATCTATTAGCATAATCATTAGTTACCTCTTGTAATTGGTAAGGCAATCACGGTGAATGATACTGCCACAACTTCCAAAAGTGCATAGTAAAGTATACATATCTTCAATAGACATGGTATCTCCATGCTTCATAAGATCGCTCATATATCTTATAACTAGGGTTGCACCTTTTGATGAAAAAAATACGGGACGGTCGGCAAAAAATACGGAACATATCTGAAATAACCTAAAATGAATGTAACTAGTGTATTACTACATGACTACCCGCACAATACAATGTCTTACTTGAAATGCTCACACTCCAAAAGCAATGGCAGACAGAAAATGGATATTTCAATTTTCTTGAACATTAGTATCTGTTATCAACGAAAGCAAACAGGAGGCACAAGTGTACCGTTATGCTGTGGCCTGGGGTTATGAACAGAGTCTGCTCGTCAGTTTCCATAGTAAACAGTTGGAAAAGAGTCCATACGGTTTCAGTTAGAATTATTGATATATCTATGTTGAAAATTTGTATTTAAATTTACTGCTCATAATAAGGGACGCGTAATTTTTAAATAAGAACATCCCGTATTATACGGGACAGGTCTCTACTTATAACGTACTATTCTGAAAATTACCAGTTACGACACAAGACCGTCGCAATGCGATTTGCTTCTTTCTATAATTTGCTCATCTGTTTGAGAAGTCATTGATATAATGGAGACGTATTTCCTGCATAGGACAGATTTCTTTTTAAAACTGACATGAATGCCCTTGTGATGGTTGGCGGAAATGCACTAAAGGCGCTGGTGGCTAATTGTACCAGGCAAGTCATTTCTGATTTTATGCATCGTTAAAGCATCCAAATGAAATCAGCCATTCAACTGCAACCGCTCAATAACATGAATATTGTAGTTAAATATCTATATATCTATATATATATATTTAGTTATTCTCTTCAATTTTCATTACCAATAAGTCTCCATTCAATTTTTATGGAATCAAGAAAACATTTCCCTATAAGGTGCATCATATTCAAATTTCGTGAAATCATGCTCACTGGAATGAATGACTAAATTTATTCGAACTGAAGGTCAAGGAACACAATGTAAAATCCTCTGTTCTCTTCTATTGACCATCCAACAGTACCCAGATGCATTTAATTATATCTACACTAAACACGAACAATGGACCGAAGTAAATTGAACAATTTCATCTTCTGACAACTCATTCTCATGCCACAGCAACAGGAACAAGCTTGTAAAGAACTAAGAGATGCTCTTCCAACTTTTCTTTTAAATCCCTCTCTTACATTTTATTTTACAACTAACTAGAATTAAACTTACAAGCTTAGACTTATTACAAGGGTAGTAAATTAATCAAACTATCATGCGGAGTTAATAACAGCTTCACAGAATTGAGATTTGGAATTTTTTTGTTTTTGTTTTGTTTTTTTCCACAAAGTTTTAATGTAATATTAATTACCGTAACCATAAACGACCTTTCCGGTACATAACTGTATCTATCATCTCGAGAACCGTAACTTACGTTCTTGTTATCTAATTTCGACGAACAATGACGACAAAAGATCTTAAGAGCGTCACGACATTTCGATACATTTGTGGATCTCCTTATTTAGCTAAACTTTTCCGATCCATATCTTAAATGAAAAAGGAAGTTACAATTAGATTACTTCTTCCGTTGACGTAATTCTTCTAATTATTTGTACAGCATATTCGTACTGGATCATTTTGCGAAAACGACTATCTATGTATTTAAGGCTGCAATACATTTGAAATAATTTATCTTTTACTCTTTGTAGACATATAATAAAGTTGGAAACACTTCATCTATTTTCGAGTAAGGTTCGCAGCACTTATTCTAATCATTGGACTGCTGCAAGTAATAGACAGACGTTATAATGGACATTTCCATTTTCACCGTCCTTATATATTTTACAATTTGTTTGTGTACATCAGATTAAATAATACATAATGTTTTTTAAATTTCAGCGCTAAAGTTTTCCGTTACGTACAAATATACCATGAAATACTGAGGATTCCAGCTCCTACGTCATACAACGAAAATCATCATCTGCTTGGTTTGACGTAATCAATTTGTACTATTTCCGTAGCTATATGCTTCTCCCTATGTTACGTTCCTTACTCAGAAGTTTGAAGTTGAAAAAACAAGAAGTTGAAAGAACACACACATCACGTAACGAAATAATTTATGTACAAAACAAATCTGCAGAACACACTTCCATAAGTTAAAACACCAAAACCATCTTTTTAATAACAGAAATGGCTCGAAACAATGACAGGCACAGTCTCAATTTGTAACGATCTTCTAATCACTATTTTGTATCAGCTCGAATGTCTTGACAATTTGGCGCAATTGGTTAGCACATGTAACTTTTAACTTTTTATACTTTCACCTAAGGCTGTTCGAATCCTATCGAAGGCCTTGTTTTATTTTACTTTCACGAAACGTAATAGTAACTTCGATGTATAGTTTTAATTTACATTTCTGTTTCTTACATGTATTATTATTATTATTATTATTATTATTTGCAATGATATATTAAAACTGTATTCAATATTTTCACATACTAAACCAAAGGTAAGCAATACATTAAATTGTTAATAGATGGCAGTAAGGTGCACTATTTATTTAGATGCTTTTAAGTTGTTGAAAAAGTGCTTTACTAGCATTCTTTACAAAAAGTATACGATAGAGGGGAGCTGAAGCATAGACCTCATAATTGTTACTTAGCACGCTTCCCCATTTCTGGCTGCGTTAAAACTAATGGATTTTTGTTCAGAGCACGTGATTTTGAATCCATCCGCTAGGTAGCTCTCTACTATGAGGTCTATGGCACAGCTACCTAGCGGATGGATTCAAAATCGCGTGCTCTGAACAAAAAAAAAACATCAGTTTTAGCGCAGCCAGAAATGGGGAAGGTGCTAAGTATATCTATTATGAGGTCTATGGCTGAAGTCGTCACATTTTTTAAGGAAAAGCTCAAGTAATTCATACTAAATTCAAGGGTTTTAAAGAGCGTTATTAGAGGGTATCTTATATTATGATTTATTCATGAAAATAACTGTTATAAATTAGTGTTGAAGCTATAAAAATATATCCATATCTTTTAAAGAAGTATTAAAAGTAAAAATCTATTTTAAATTAATAAAACGAACTAAAAATGTTAATAAATAGAAACACATTAGGGCTCTAAATTTGTACAGAAAGACTTGGAAAGCGACTTGAAACAATTACGCACGAGTACTGAATGTATTGTGCAAACGATTAGCCTGTTGTTTAACAACCTAGCTGTGCACGTAGTTTCTAACAAGGAAGGGTCACGGTTCTCAAACACACAAATCCTATTCACACCTAATACATCGCAAGCAACATAACAAGATATGTAGATTACCAAAATTTAAGGTGCCATGGTCCAGGGGGAGGGGAGCTAGGGGCTCCGGAATTTCGAATGTCACAAAAATATATATAAAGGCAGTAGTGAGGTTTTAATGGAATATCTTGAAAACGGGAAAAGTAATCAAAATAAAACTTGCACGACATATAACTGACCACAAGTAGTAACAAAAACCATAAGCAGTGTTGTCACCTAGGAAGCAGTGTTGCCAACGCAGAACAAAGTTACAATGTTTTACATAGCATTATATACCAATTAATGCAAAGTGGAAAAGTACTGGCACTAGAAAAGAAAATAGTACAAGTTGTTTGCACAGTGTTGCAAACTATGGAATATATATTAGCTGAAAGTTGTCGGGTTAGAAAATATATGTGGAGATATAGGCCAATATGCTGGTATATGTGGAATAACAGTAAAAACGCTAATCAGCACGTATACTACCGAGGGTTGGGGAATAGTGAAAGCACTGTCACCAATGAATGGAACCACATGTCAAGTACGATAATTTAAAAGGCACTAGTAACAAACAAAACATTGTGAACGCTGCTCCACAGTGTTGCAATCTTCGTGTTGATGTGATATATCTTCCATAGTTTGTAACACTGTGCAACCAAGTTGTACTATTTTCTTTTCTATTGCCAGTACTTTTCCACTGTGCATTAATTGGTATATAATGCTATGTAAAAAATATAGCTTTGTTCTGAGTTGGCAACACTGCCTATGATTTTTGTTACTACTTGTGGTCAGTTATATGTTGTGCAAGTTTTATTTTGATTACATTTCCCGTTTTCAAGATATTCCATTAAAACCTCACTACTGCCTTTATATACATTTTTGTGATATTCGAAGTTCCGGAGCCCCTAGCTCCCCTCCCCCTGGCACCTTAAAATTTTGGTAATCTACATGCTTCGTTATGTTGCTTGCGATGCTGTTACCGCCCATAAACTTAATTTTATCTTATGTTGCTTGCGATGTATTAGGTGTGAATAGGATTTGTGTGTTTGAGAACCGTGACCCTTCCTTGTAAGAATAGGATTTACTATTAAAGTGGGTCCGAACCACTTTCGGTTAATGATCCAAGTAGTGCAGTTGCCTAGAACAATATGAAATTCTAATCGCTACGAAAGCACCTTTCCCCATCGCTCTATTTTGCCTGGCTTGCAGGACATTGTCACAAGCCTCGGTAACAAATCCTAGAGCAGTGAACCTTTAAAGCAATGTGCCTTTAAATAGCGTGACTGTGCCGCCAGAGAAATAAATTTAAGACTTAAAGCATTTTTATTCTTAAAGTAATGAACTCCATGCCTTGAGGGCTGGTAATCGGGACGGGCGTAAGCTAAAGTGCTGATACCACCCATAAAATTCATTTTGTCTTTAACTTACGGATTGGTAATATGAAGCAGAAATATTCCCGGGCAGGGAACACAGATAAAAATACGGTACTTTAAGCGACAGGAAGGCTTTGGAAAACAATTTTCATGTTCCTTTGCCCACGAATGGAATTTGGAAGTCCAAACACACAGGCAGCCTACATTTATTGTCGTTACTGAAAATTTTCGAATTTTCAGGAGTGAACTTGGTACTTTTGGAGTTTTACAATGGCTGGAAAATAATATTACATTTGTTTATTTAGAGTTCAAGTGTTGCCAAGATATCTTCTCAGTGCACATATTTGTTGGGGAATAAAAATAAAGAAATCTAATATTTAGTTTCCAGATTCAACAAAGTAACAACATCTTGCCAGGGACGGAAAATATAATTTTGGGGGCCTGCCATTGAAATCCACTTGCTTAAGACATCCAAAGGTGCATCGTTACAGGCATGTTCCTCAACACGGCAAATGTTTGAGATCCGCTGCCATAAACAAATACGCTAGCTTGCCATTATGCCGAGCTCAAGAAATTTGCAAGCAGTGATTCCGCAAGTCTCCCCTGTGGGGGTGTCACCCCCAAATTCTCGAGAGCACCCTCCACACTTAAAGAAATTTATGGTCAAAAATCGATAGAAATCGTGCAAAACCACTTACACCATCCCAATTTTGACTTTACATCTAAAAACTTAAAATCCAGGCGAAATTCCTGTTTGTAAGACACGAGAGTTTTATCAGTCATCCAACACATATTTCAAAAAGCTTTTAAATTTTATTACTGAAGCAAGTATTTTTTTTCTTTTTAAAGTTGTTAGCAAACATGAGAATATATTATTTATATATCCTGCGTAGCCTAGTCGGTAGCGCGCTCGACTTCAGTGCGAGCGGTCCCGGGTTCGATTTCCGGTGGGGGCTCAAAAATTTCGGTGTTGACCCAGCATCGTGAGGACAATTGGGGAGCTGCTGTGAATAAAATACAGTGGCGATCACAGTGAGAGCTTCGGCTCTCCTCTCCCAACCCGTCTGGTCAGCGTGGGAGTAGTAGACCAACTCCTCCCTTCGGGGAGAGGCCTCATCCAGTAGTGGATTGAATATTGCTGTGATTTATTATATATATATATATATATTTGGTATATATTGATATAAATTATTTATAATAAAAAAAACGTGAAGAACTCTCCTGATTGCAATGTACTTACTTGCTAAATTTGAAATATGATGTGGTTCATTCTATTACTGGCAGATGGCAGTGATGGCTATTAGTAAATTAGATGTTTTTTCGCTTCTGATCCTCACTTGCATCGATAATTCATTTTCTCATAAAAGTTTTCAAGTATTCAGTAACGTTCATTATCTTAATATCATTTTCAACGTTCAATGCCATTAATTTATTGCTATTAACGTCATGTTTGATAGAATTAATTTTTAAAATGTATGCATAATTCTGCACAGTTTTCAGTAGGATATCAAAAACCGTTGGCAATCGAATTTCTAATTGATATTATGGCAGTGTTTCAGGGAAGTTACCTTTTTCACATTAAAAATAAAGCAATTTTCACGACGTTTAACTCACCGTAAATGCAGGTAACTGTAATCTTTCCTGTTAATTGCTGGATAGAATTTTATTTTGTTAAACCTAATCTAACCTACCCTAACCTAAGTGGTAGGCATATAAGAGAAAAGACCCGATAATCGTGAAAGTGTCGTGTATATGACACCACAGTTTTTAAATAAAAGACATACATGATTTTGAAACTATTATTTCCATTTGTACAAGTCTTTCGCATACTTCTTCTTAAACAGATTTTAACATTATTCAGTAGTATTTTTAATCGGCTGAGGAATATTAAAGTACACAGGTATATGAGGAATATTTAAGTGGCCAGCTCCGATATTATTTTCTGTCCCGTACAAACTAGATTTATGTGTATAAGTAAAAATGTAAATATATCCCCTGTGCAATGCGCACGCTCCGGACATAGTGTTTCACATATTCTCAACCTACGGTACAACATGAGATGTTACTCTTTTCGTTAGGCCTAATAAAATACACAGACCTGCTTCTTACTAGTAACAATCTCTATCAAACACGTTATATCCAACATTCTCAGATATCGCTGATTCGCCAATAGCTGATGACCCGAAGTGCCAACCAACGTCTGGCTAACCCTCTGTTACACACCCGTTCTGTAATTTTCTTGTATCAATTTTATTTACATATTTACATCTTGTATTTTATAGAGGGATCTGAATAACAGAATGAAAGAATAACATATATTTGTATGTCACGCGTGCGTCCATAACTTGTGACAAAACAGAAATAAAAGTCAGTCAAGTGCCACGATATTAACGGCGAGATCAAAGTAAAATGCAGGCCTATGTGTTCTATTAGGCCTAACGGAATGATAACATATCTCTGAATATGTGCGTATACGTAACTTATAGAAGAATATAAATAAAACTATTACTCTGGTGCCGCGATTTTAGCCGCGTGATAAAAAAAAAGCCTATGTATTCTATTAGACCAAACGAAAATAATAACATGTCATTGCATGACATAGCAGCGTACATAATTGTTAAACAGAAAGGAAAGAAAACTGTCACTCACTAACAGTTGTGCAAGTTTCATTTTGATTGTTCAATTAAATATGAAGATATTTCATTAAATATGCCAATGTTCCCACAGTCCGACTTCACGATCCCAATAATTTTATTGAACCATAACTTGGTGATTTATGGTCATCAGCAGCTACAACTTTACCGAAAGTCATACCCAGTAGAGGACTATTAAATCCACATTTCATATTTCTAAACCCGTTTTACAGTTGGGAAGCAATACTTGTTAATTTACTTATAACAACAGGACGATTAATTTTTTAACGCATTGCTTAGTCTTAAAACGTTTCCCTCTTATTTCAGACTTAGATAGATGAAAACACGTAATTTTATAGTTTCGGAAAGCAGCTGAATTAGTAGCCATCGAAGTAACAGATATGAAGTGAAAACTGTTTAAAGGAATTTAATTTCGGTTGGAAAATATTAACATTCGCCATCCTACTGCGCCAAATTTCTCAACTTTCTTCAAACACCTTTCACTTCAAATTATAGATTTGTGTAATTACTAATCCTTATATTTTTTTAAAAAAATCGCGATATTGCGTCTTGTATTGGCAATGTATTTTTTGAAGTGGAATTACATTAAAAAAAAGCATGGGAGTGAACCTATGGAAGGGTTTTAACGCTTCTATCATTACGTTTGTTACATTATTACATCACTAAAGATTATAATGGAGAACACTTGAGTTATTCACTTACCCTTGTGAATTCCAGCTCTTGTTGTAACGTTTGATTCAGTGATTTATCAGCCACTGGATTTCCTGAGAAAAACTTTTCCGCAACTTTTGGTTCATCTTCGGCAAATACAGATACAGATAAAAATGGACCCAAGAACGACGTTTTCGCAAGTTCTCTACCTACAGCTTGCGTAACAACGTCAGGAAGAAATTGTATCTGCAACAAAATTGTACAATAAAATTAATCCAATACCGTTCGTACTTTTCTGGTTCCTAGCTTAATTATCAAGTAAGTATTAACGGTCCCTGTGATATAAATAAATTACGGAAGTACACGGTGATATTCTTAAGTTTAAAATGACAGGCTAAAGCTTAATTTCTATCCAAAACCTTGATATCGGAGATATTAAAATCACTTTACATTAATTAAAAAAAAAAAAAAAAAATCTAATTGCGTAAAATAATTCCGAAACTAATTCAATGCCTTCTCCTCTACTCTCCAGAATTAAGGATATCCCATTCATCTTAAAATAGACTGGAGCGTGCCAAGAACTTCATATAGTTTTTGTTCGAAGCTTCAGCCCTTCAAGTTTTACCCATTAAAATCTTGGTTTATCTCAACTACATAAACTCATCCGAATAACATTCCTGTTCTTATTACCTCACTACGATTGAGACAGATTTGACTACACTACTTAAAGTAGCCCTATCGAAAATCACATCCACCGACACTGGAGATCGTTCCAATCGTATTTACTTATTGAGCTTCTGCTTATCCGAGTGGGTTAACGGTGCCGCAGCTCCGAAAAAGTTTCCAATTTCGATGCTGACGTAGCATTGTGATGTCAAGTGGGGCGCTACTTAAATTAAGCAGTAGCACACTTCGGTCTCGAAAGCCTGCCAAAGACTCCCTGTTTGAACAAAAGCCGTCTGACTGACCAAGGCTCTATATGAGTTGAGGAATTGAGTTCCATAGTTATCAACGTAGTATCTTCTGATGTATCCTTGTTTCCACGCCGGTGAAACTATATTTTCGCATCAAAAACCATCCTTACACCTACAACAGACTTCCCTTCTAATATCCCACCATACGTCATAAAAAACTAAATGTTCTTTTGATGACACTTTTCGTATAATCTTAAAAATCTTCGACCAACCCAGAACCCCATTACAGTTAGGAAGAGACTGGGAGTATATCAACATTAGATTTACATCACTGCGCCCTATTTCATTCTTCTTCGGTTCGTATATTTGTTTAATGTCTAATTTTTAATTCTTTTAAATTCTTGTAACTTTTAGTTTACGTTATTACTTATTCTTTTATATATAGTTTACTTTCGATCATTCTCTTCATTATTTTTATTGACTTTTCATTCTTCATCCTTCCCTCCCTCTACGAAGTTACTTTCCTATTTCCAGTTACTATTTCTTCCTCCTTAGCTTCACTGCTCAATGGTTTCTTTACTTCATACAACAAGCAACTTGGATAGCTTGCTATCGCTCTCCAGTGTTCAACATTAGATGTTAATTTCTTGTCGTATTTTCCTTATGCATATTTAAAGTTTACATGTACTTTTTGTTACTCGGTAACTGACCCCCAAACGCTAACTCTCGGAAGAAACGTAGGGACATTCAGTAAAACCAAATACAGTTCACTTGATGACATACACGACTTAAGACGAAGAAAATTACATAAAATACTGCAAGAAAACAAATGACAATCACTTCAAAACACGAATATATATTCATGTATTTTCCGCAAATCATGCGAGTACATGGGCACTCGCATGGCCCCGACTAACGCCAACCTTTTCACGGGACGCCTGGAGACCCAATACCTCAACTCCACACCTCTCAAACCTTTCACCTCCTTACACGCTATACAGTTATTATTATTTCAAGTTCCGGAAATCTACGTGCTACAGCAGTCAGTTGTTCTCCAGTTTTGATGCTTTGTCCGCTACGTGTCGCCACTGTCTCTTCAAACTTGTACTTTGTGAACACGTGAATATGCGTGATCTAATGCGAAAGTAAGCTGTAAGTATTATCCGTTTTTCTCCTT
>JAGDQP010012812.1:0-16494 GCA_022664845.1 Lepisma saccharinum
TCTCTCTCTCTCTCTCTCTCTCTGTGCGTGTGTGTGTGTGTGTGTGTGTGTAATCCTTTGCAACAAGACCCGCCGCTAGGAATGAAATAATTGGCTGGGCAGTGAAGCAATGTTGTAACCTACAACAACCTAAAATATACATATACAGACAATATTTGCTACGAGTTTATCTTTCTTTTTCTTATATCATCCATACTCATGTTACTACCAAATATAGTGTATACAAATCGTAAATACTACTACTACTACTACTACTACTAATAATAATAATAATAATAACATTAGTTGTTGTTCTGCAAGTCCATTATAATCGAAAGCAAAATGTTATTGTCAGCAAAATTAGCTTCGTCCGTCGGTCCAGGTTCTATCAGTATTTTATAAAGAATCTTTTATTCTAAGGGCCAGAAACACTCATTGGGAGCAGGAAACGGAAAGGGTCTTTGTCCAGATACCATGCTTTCATTCGTCTGCTGAAACTGACTAAATCTTGGAAAACTTGAGTTAATATGGCCAGCAACAGGACTGAAACCATGGTACCTCTCCAGTTTCTATCTGAAGTTAACAATCGTAACAACTCGATCACTGGAGCTGGGTGTCATGAACATAAACTTTCTGTTACCGTGCATTTTCCCTTCAACATTACCTTCAAGATATAATTTTAACGGAGATAATGTTTTAACACGTTTAATTAGCATATCTTTAATATCTCCATTTCTGTTTCTTTACTCACCAGTTTTCACTTTCCAGAGTATTCCTCGTAGCATTCACGTACTACCACGAAACTTTTCCACCCAAATCAGTTTTTATTATCCTTCAATTCTACATTTTGAAGGTTTCTAATCTTTTATGACTTTTTGTAGTCTCTAGAAATTCCACTGGAGAGTAGCAAAATGTACCGCTGTAAACCAAAGCTTCATATCGTCGAACATAGATGGCTCTGTTAAAAATCTGCGTACGCATATTTCAGAGACTTGTTGGTTTACTATTGAATGGCATATGAGATGACAGTGTTCCTCAACTGGAGGTTCGCGGTTACCTGGGAGGCTCAGACAAAGGGGGACCGTGAAAATTTAAATCCTTTTACAAAATTTGATGATTTTAATTTTTAAACGTTAAATAAAACAGTAAAGCCACTGGCGTGACAGACCGAAAGGTCCTGGGCCTTCCCTCACGCCATCCGTCCGCGGTTGGTGGAACTGCGTCCACCTCAGTGACGGCTGTGTGGTCAACATGCGCGTCACCTCGCCACGAACAGGCGTATCAGGGCTTTCTAGACCGAGTGTGGCCGTCACATCTTTATTCACGTGACTCTCCAGTTTGCCTGACGGCGCTGGGTGGACGCCGAAAAGTGGGACTCCAGCCGGAAATTGAATCCGGGACCACGCGGACATGAGTCCAATGCTCTAACCAATAGACTATGGAGCCCCTATTTATTATTTATTGCATATATTTTATCTTTTCGTTACTGTGTCACAAAAGGTTGTGACATAAGTTTCTCGTACCTTAAGTCGTATCAAAATGTATTTTGCTAGTCCAAATAATGATTGGACGCTTCTACAACATAGTGGTATGTTGTGGTCCTAGAGTGCATAGCCATATCACGCTGGGGCTCTTTCTTTCAACATAGTTCTTTCAGGGGATGACCATGGGAGGAGGGCACAAAGAACTTCCTCCGAAAATTTCTCTAATAGTAATAACACAGCGTAGATTCTTGTCTACATATCCTAATGATGATGATGATGATCGTTCTGCCCGAAGCCACGTCCTGACCCGAAGATCTTTGAGCAAGGTGAACCGATGGTGGTTTGCCTTCCATCGAATGATGATGACGTCCTAAGGACGGGACTTATAGTTGAACGTGAGCTTCGGACCACTTGTCTCCCCACCGAACCCGGGACTCCTTGATAACAAAGCAGCGAGCACTGCCACTTACCAGCTTACCATTCTCCCACGAAGGCACCATATCCCAAAAGAGAGATAAAAAAAATTACGACTCTCCTGCCCCAGATAAATTTGCTGAAGCACTTCATTAGTGCTATCAGTAATTCACAAAAATAGTATCTGCTTCCTTATTTCGAAAAATGAGTAGGGATGGAAACACTGAAAAGTAAAATTAAAAAAAGAAAACGTGCCCACACAAAACACAGGAAGGCCAAGAGAAAGAGACGAGGGATGATGAAAAAGAAGAGGAAAGAAAACGTTAAAAAAAAAGTAACAGGTGACCACCGTCAGCCATCATCGACCTTGCGTTACGAATGAGTACTGCGCCACTACCTGCATAGCCTAGAACCCAGCGGATTTAACTGACACTTTTATTGTTATTGGTATTTTATTTCCAAAGTCAAAACCATTATTGGTATATATTTATTTATTTTAAAAGAGAGAGTTTGAAATATCTACACCACGGCCTTAAATTCGTGTTAATATGAAGTTTAAACATTTCTTTCAAAGAAAAACCTGCGTGACACACAGAAGTTCAATTTGACCTTGGACTTGAATATTGCAAACCCACCTACAAACTTTCTCAAATTCAGTTGAGATGAACCGAATTGTCGGACATATAATTTACCTTTCTCCCTTCTTTTCTTTTCTCTCTCTCTCTCTCTCTCTCTCTCTCTCTCTCGGAGCGTGTATCTCCCAAACATAGACACAAATAAGGCTAAGGACTCATGTCTTCTGTTTAATTCATTCTTTATTGTACTGTCATATTTCCCAAGACTTTTTACAATACCAAAGGCTCCAAACTTGTGAGGTTGTTTCAAGGGACTTATTTTTGACATTTTGCATTTGTTGAGGCCAGGGGTGTAACTGCAATATCGCGAGACCCAGTGTTGCAGTGGACGAGTATGGGCGGATTTAGGAGAGACACCCTGGGGGGGAAGGAGAGACGAGAGTGATCTTCGGGGGCCAATTACTTTAAAAGCTATCGTTTAGAATGCAACATTTAAAGTCATTCTGAAATGACTGGGGAGGAGGGCAATACCCCCAAAATCCGCCCATGAGGACGAAGTGTCCACGGGGGCTCTACAGGCGATAAATACATACGTAGATAAAAAATAGTTAATATCAAAGCCAGCAAACATGACTACAGTCGCTTCAAAGTTCGATTTTATAATGTTCTCAAAGTTAATCAGATGGTGGTGGTGGAGGGGGAATTTTTATGCCTAGACGGTAATTCTCGCGCAGTCGAGATAATTTCCGATTTGGAAATCTGGTAGCGCAGTTCTGTACATTTGGTGTGTAACTTTTACATGCGGCAAGAATTATTTGATTGTAGGCCTATGTGGGATATGCTCTACATACAAGGGGCCTGAAATGTTCCTACCAGTAGGAGCCCAATATTATAGTTGCTCTACTGGTCGAAGTCAATATTGTATTCGTCATTTCTACAAGTGGGCTATTCGCATCATGGGAAATCGATAAACAGAGGTGAGAATACATATTTGAAGTCAAAAACGGTAGATAGGAAGTGTCCATACATGATATTTCGTCGTTGAGAATTCCACTAATTTCATGAATTTGATCTTCAGGCTCCTAGTCCAATTCAAGAATGAAGAATTTCGCTCTGTGTTGTAGCAGACACATTACTATCTCCTATCTTGAATACATTCTGACGATGTGATGAAGAAAATTCGGAAACAAAATAGCTTTCAATGAGGCTCAAATATGTGATTCCAAAACATACGGCTAACGTGTCTCCATGTTTAGTGTACAATAATTATGAATTTGCGTTCACTCACAAGTTCTATTTCCGATTCATGGAACAAAATTTTTATAATTTATCTAATTTAAATTTCTGGACTACAGAGTGCAAGAAGTTATGTGCTAAACCCCACAAGTTCAAACGCTCACATCGCTCACGTGCAAAATGTATTTCCGTTTCTCTTTTCTTTAAAAAAATAATCATGAAAGAGGAATTGAATATAGTTCACTAAGGGTCAGTTCTACAAGTTCTACGTTCATTTTACGTACTCTCATTGGCCAAAATCAGACTTGGCCTCAACTTAGCGCTGACTAGAAGTTTAGCAGTCGATTGTAGAACTAACCCTAAAACATTTACCTCAGTTTGCGTCAGGCAGGTTAAAGTTCCTCCGGAGAATACCAGAAACGTGTATTCTATCACTTCCGAAAAGTGAACATGTAAGGGTTTGCATGTGACCTCCTCAAACTATTAGTTAATTTTCATCTCGGTGTCCTCAGCCATTATCATTCTGATGAGATACGTCTATCCTAGATCACAATTTCCGAGGAAATTCATTGGAGAAAAAGTGGCCAGGGTCTGTAAGTGTAGACACAAGCCAACCTCAACCAACATGGTGATTCACGTTCTGTCCAGAGCTTTCTGTGACTGTAAGGTGCTTGGATATGATGAACCGACGGTGGTTTTGAATTACCTTCCATCGAATGGGAGGCAATATTCTAAAAACGGGATTTAAAGCTTAAAATGGATTCCATTGATGCAGTAGCGAATCCAGAGAGGGGGCGTCCCCGTTCTAAGCGAATATATTTTATTGTTAATAACATTATTTCAACAATTTATCTCAGAAAAAGCTTCGATTTGTTTCCAGACAAATCTAATTTATTTACAAATATAAAATTTCGGGGTTACCGGTGTCATATTTCATGATAAAACGTAGTAATGTGAGGGGGGAAAATATGATAAATTGATATTTTGGAAAAATCGCATAACGGGAAAATATAGAAAATGTCCCTGGTCCATCCCCCCCCAAAAAAAAATCCTGGATTCGCCACTGATTCAATGTGTCTCCATTATGTCTGGGACTTCTTGTTTAAAATGGAAAAAGCAAAATCACTCCTCCACCAGGAATACTCATTAGTAACATAGTATAAAAAATTATGGGTACAGAATTACTAAGATATTTTAATAAACTTCAAAAAACATAGATTTATATAATTAATTAGTGTGTTAAATTCATACTTTACGTTTTCTTATCTGAATTGACAATTATCATGTTTTAAATGTTCCTTTTAATTTGTGATCGCAAATGTAGGTTACACCCCTCACGTTCATTAGCCAATTAACATGCTCTGAAGATTTCTCATTATTTCGCTGATTCTTTTCATTTTCCTGCGGTTTGGTCTTAATTTATTGAATGTTACTGCTGCATGTTTTCTCTTCAACTGCACACTTTCATTACAAGTTATGGCATCATCACGAATGATTACACGGTATGTGCCGCCAAGAAATCCGAAAGTATACTAAAAAACAAAAAAATATATAAACGATATACATGTGTATCACACAACGATTCAAGGTAAAGATTACTTTCGGTTATAATACCAAATAATATTATTACAACGTGGGAATTGTTACTCTGTGCAATTGTGGGCTGTACTTTAAATACTTCCCTGGGTCGTTCAAAATACTGAAGGTTAGGTTAGATCAGCTAAAGCTTAAATTAGTATCGTAACTTGGGCTTAATGATTGGAATTGTTCAAATCGAATCTAAAATTATTGTTCCAAGAAAAGCTACTCCTCAACCCGGGATTGTATCTAAAATCCAGTTGTATTTGTATCTAAAAAAAAAAAAAATAAATAAAAATAAAAAAAAAATAAAAAAAAATAAAGATGAATTTCTATTTATGGAGATGCAATTGTCATCTTTCGAACATGAAAACAACGCAATAAAAAGTTAAAAATGTTAAAAGAATCAAAAGGGAGCATTTATTCATAAGTAGTTAGAAAGAAAAGAAGTAATGTTCTTATGAATAAAAAAAGAGAAAAAGATTGACTTCGGCGGGAACTGAACCTGCTACCTCCCGGTCAACGATCCAACGCTTTATCGCCTACGCTAGCTGGATAACTGCGAGAGAGAGTATCGCAGTGTCTTTTTCGTTCCATCAGGTAGTTGAGAACAACGTTAAAAGATTTCTTGCATATATATATACATGTATATATATATATATAAATCACAGCCATATTCAATCCACTAGTGGATGAGGCCTCTCCCCGAAGGGAGGAGTTGGTCTACTGCTCCCACGCTGACCAGACGGGTTGGGAGAGGAGAGCCGAAAGCTCTCACTGTGATCGCCACTGTCTTTTATTCACAGCAGCTACCCAATTGTCCTCACGATGCTGGGTCAACACCGAAATATTTGAGCCCCCATCGGGAATCGAACCCGGGACCGCTCGCATTGAAGTCGAGCGCGCTACCGACTAGGCTACGCAGGAGCTCATATATATATATATATATATATATATATATATATATATATATATCTTACTCTCCTGACGTCTTCTGAAGTTATCACGCCATTTTTAACCAAACGCGATATCTGTACAGTAGGACTTCGTTTTTCGATAGCCTTCGCGGTAACAAATGGCGGATAACAAACTTAACTAGAACCCATGATGCATTGTAAACCACTCTAAAAATATGAGAAATTGCCCTTTCACGTTTGAAGAATAAATTTGAAATACATCCCTAAAACATCGGAATCCCAAATAAAAAAGATCACATTGTCTATGAAAGCAAGAATGTTTCGTTAAAAACAATATTCTCTATTGAAATTCACGAACTTTCGATGAAAATACTTTTTCGTCAAAAAAAAAAAAGTTAAAAAAAATCCGCTCTTTTGATTTCGGGTGTGACAAACAAAGTCAACTAATCTAACTTTTCGAAGGCTAACGTACACTTACTAACCTATCCTAACAACATTAATCTAACTTTTCGAAACAAAAACAAAATCTAAAAAAATACATTCAAATTTCATGAATGAAGCTATGGAAAAAAACAAAACAAAAAAACAAGTTAACCCTATTCTGAAATAGAGCTAGTAACCTTAAAATACAATTGCAAATTCAATTCAAAGTAAAAAAGAGACACCGAACTAAACGAATGCTTTCAATCACGCCAGCAAACCAAAAATATAATGCATTAACACTTATCACCATTCTTCAGATAAAAATGAAACTATAAGGATTACACCAATCTTCAATGAAGTATTAAGTTCTAATTTGTAAGAGATCCGTGCAAATATTCAGATTGCATTTTTCCATAGCACAATTATTAATTTAAAAGTGATATTTAAAAAAAAAAAAATGTACATGCTACTCTGAATTCTTTTTATCACAGACACAAATCTGATACAAAGCTACGCTTTGAAAACTTCTGCTGGTTGGTTTCTCATGCGACAATGGCTTTTATCGTTGGGTTGTTCCAGGGAATTTTTTTTTTCCATCATCGTACGAACATTTCTTGTTACGTGGGCTGTGGTACATAAAAATAGGCTGTCCTCGTAACATCTAGTCTGTGCCTTTCTTCTTCCTTTTCCTGAACGCTACAATGAAGTTTTTCCACACTCAACTTAGAACTGAAGAAATCTTATATTGTGAAAATTACGTAAGATTTTTTTTTAGTAGCTTATGTGCAAGATATTAAGATGTACACCGTATATATGGAAAAAAAAAGGGAAAGAAAAAGTCTCTCGATCAAGTTCCGTAAAATGTTCACATCATAATTTTCACTGAAATAACACAGAATATTAAAAATTAATACTGTATGCTCACATGATGCGTAAGACTCTTTGAGAGAGTGACGAATTACTTAAGACACTAACCGCGTGCACATCATTATCATTTTTCATTAAAAATACAAGGTAAGAGATAATTAGTCGCGGTCTCTTTAATAGGATTTGCCATATCTGAACATCCGAATCTGATGAAGTCTCGATCCGAGCATCAGATGTTAACAAGGGAGGTGCAAGACATGACATTTTGTTAACGTGTCAGTAATATTTAACTATGCGGTCCGTTCTTTCGAAGCTCCAATGAGTTTCAAGATAACCCCAGAAATAACAAATGTAACGTATGTGAACGATAAAAATGATGTGTATTGTACCGAAGTGTGTAGTTTCAACAATATTTATGAAGTATGACTGCATGTATGAAGCAGTATGTGTTTGAACAATGTACACATTTTATTTGGGCATCAGAAATAGACCCGGTTCTTCCTTCGAGTGTCCTGATTTGTTCTGTATACCCTGCAGATCTATCCGTTTTTCGTCCATACAAGATATCCGTGAAAAAAAATACAGATGACGCACTTGCTTTTACTCCTAGTGACGAAATCTGGAAGATGGAAAATTACTTACAACTTCAGGCGTTTTAACATTCCCTATTTTCGGCGTCAATTTACAACCCTACTACCAATACGCTTTTTAAAGTCAGGATACTCGGTTGAAGAACCAGGTCGATTTCTGACATCCATTATTGCTTTGACTCTGTCATGGATCATGCTAGTCAGAGATGTGATGGTATGTCATACGTAAAATGTGCACATTATTCATACACAATTTTTTTCACACATTCTGTCGTTACATTTCATATTGTTAAAACTACATACTTCGTACAACACATCATCATTATCGCTTATACACACATATGTAAACACGTGCGTGAGTCATTTGGTAACTGGCATCCATTATCTTCTGACTGACTGTAACTTCGCAAAATCGAACTGCGCAGCGACATGCTACTAATTGATGTTATGCGCATGCCATAATTCGAGCTGCAAGTATTGCACGGGCATTTCTCTTGTAAGAGTAATAAATCCGGGTGCCAGCTATCAGATCTATTTCAGCTGTAAGTATTAGATAATCTCTGAATGCCCTTCTAGATCTGGGTATAATGACAGAGTTCTTGAATTTTCGTGTAGATCCAGATATCAAACCTGAAAATCCTTAAACTTGCACATGCAGACTCGGATCTAAGACATCATGATCCGTAAATCCGAGCATCGGATAGCAGGCTGTTTGAATTTCCTATCAACTGTAGGTATCAGATATCATAATTAAGCGAATTGTGGTATCAGATTTCAGGATCGATGAGTCCGAATCCATACCCAAGTATCAGATATCAGGATCTGTAGATACACGTTAATATCCACATACGAGATATAAGTATCAGTGAGTCCAAGTATAAGATAAAATCCGTGATATCGCTAATCCCGATGAATTTTTAAATTTGCTAGCTTATCCGGGTAACATGATATCAAAACTATGAATCCAGATCAAAATTCGTATACCAGGACAGCGATGATACCCAAATACGGAAGCCATTCTTAAATTCAAATATCAGAAAACGTACGATCTGTCTTAATTCTCCGGGTCCGAAAATTCCATTGAGCGTTAATTAATATTGTAGGATTTGTATTATTTCAAGTTTTTTTTTTTTTTTAACCTTGAGCATGTCTCATCATTCCTGTCCTATACGCACTTCCGAATAGAGGTATTCTCACAGTGCAGAGAAGGCAGCACGGGATCGAGTCCCACTCACGCAGGGTCTCCAGAGTCCTGACTGCGTTTTCCAGGAGTTCCTTAAGTCCCACCAGGCGAATGTCTAAATGTTACCTTCATTATAGGTCCTGGTCGCTATCTCCCTATCCCTTCTCCCGTGCCAACAGCAGACGTGGCGGTCTGTAGCCTTAAGCAGTGCAAAGACCAAGAACTTGATGTTTCAAATATTTTATATCCTACTGTGCTAAATTACTCAGTGCACATATTTCGTAGATCAGTCATAGAAAATGGCCGGCAGGTACATTTTGATTTGCAAAATATGGCAACACTGAGCCTATTAGTCAGTGTTGCCAGACTTCCAAAGATTTATATGAGTCAATCTGCAATGAGTATGAGTCTACATGTAAGCTACCGTCACTATAATAATTTACAAATTCTCACCTGACACCAACATCACGCAAATGCAAGAACAAAGTTGTAAATATGTAGCTTTAATACGACTAATGACAAAATAAAGTAAATCGTACCATGCAGGTGGAGGTACTGTACTAACAATTTTCATGTACACCCTAGTTACCTTATTGATAAAATGATAACAGAAATAGCTTATGTTGAACTTCAATAAGCTTATATGAATGAATCACGCAACTACAAACTGATGACGTAATAACCAATGCTGACAAAACATTTAACTATCCGATGTGTAGTAGTGTGTTGGTAAAGCTGATTATTATGCTACTACTGTCTACTTCTTCTTCATACAAAGCCCAATGGACATCTGGTTGACCGCCTACATACAATCAAATAGGATAAACATGTGTCCTAGAAACAGCTCAGCTGACAAAATCATCATAGCAAAACACTCGTCAGATTTTTTTTTTTCTTTCAATGAGAATTATACACAAATACAGTAGCATTGCGTACACTTTTATTAAAATTGTATGCGTTATTAGTTTAGGCCAGTGATTCTGCCAGGATTTTCAGTTTGCGAGATGTGAAGTCAAAGTTAAGGAGAGGGGATAATGTAAGTGAAGTTTTGCAGGATTCCAATAGATAAAGTTATTTAACAGTAAAAAAAAATTTAAAGTTCGGTGTGTGTACTCGACGATTCGATATTCTTAGGAACTTTTTTGATGTCGTATCTTTCGTGCTCAGTAGGGTAACACCCCTGATCCCAGTCAACCCAGGAAACCCGGTATATACATTGTTCAAACGCACCAGTACATAATAAGAAAATAATCAAATCTCTGCTTTACCCTCCAAGTTACAGGATCGAACGAAATCATGTCACCGGGTCAGACCGGTGACCCGTTTCAGCTCTGCGCATCATCCCTAGCCAGTCATCATCACACACCATGGTTGACAATCACTAGTTTACAGTCTTAGATAAAATGAGCATACGCAAGAGATGAAACTAAATGAATAAAGCCAATTCCAAACACTTCAGATGATCAACATTCATCATTACTTCGATTTGGAACTGTTAAAAGAGAGAGAAAATTAATTATATAGGCGGTGCAGCAATATTCCTTACGTTCGTACAGTTCTTTTGAACAATTGATAATAGAAACAGAAAATGTCTTATCACAAAGAAATAATATAAAATGGATGTGTCATAATAATATCTGGAGTACGTTTAAAAGAAAGAAAGAAAGTATGACTTATTAATAAAACCATCCTCTTGGCCTGTTTTGCAGGCTGATTCACTCACCAAATCATACCGTTACAACGTAATATAAACTTTTTTTTTAAATCTATCAAATGAAATATGAACAGTTAATAAAGAATGTGTGATTACTGATTACAAACTGGCACACGTAACACGTCATCACTTGGTTCCATGAACAAAAATTAGTTGATAATAAAATAATGAAAAAGGTGTTTCTGAATCATCGATTTTTGAAAAATAAAATGGTGTCCTGAAAGTAATTATAAGAAGGTATAGGTTCTTTTCTTTTAGATAAGTTACATTAATACTAAGTCTGTGCAGTCTGTCTAAATATTCTGCTTATAGGGTAATACGGAGCATTTGCAAGAATGTTTAAGAGGTAAAGGAAAACAGAGAGTCTGCCAGCACCCCGTAATGAGATGTGTTACCCCAAGTTTTTACAGTTAAACATCGACAGAAACCCTGCCACACCCCTTCAAATTGGAAATCCTGGCAGAGTCCCTAAAAGATAAGCCCTAAAATGTACTTCTCGTACAAAATATATCTGAGCCAACTATGATTGGAGAATAAGCTGTTAAAAATTTTCGGCCAGTTGTCTGGAAATAGTCAGGAAACTGGATTGAATATAACGTGACTAACAAAACTAAAAAACCTTTCAGTTTCAAAAAATATTTAAGCAAAGAATACTTAAAACTTTTCTCTACTATCATGCACGTTTACAATCTGAATCTCAATAATGGTCTCAATGTGAACCTGTATAATAGTAGAGGATTCTTTGATTGAATATTTTTTTGGAAACTAAAGGGGTTCATACTTTTGTTAGTCACGTTACATTCACTTCAGTTTCCTAACCTTTTTTTTTTTCAGGCATCTGCGTCATCTATGATTTTTAGGTGACTCTCCTGCTTCCAATTAGGGACCTCGTCCGACGTTGATGAGGTGACGGGTTCGAATCCCGCCTGGGTCCTGGATGTTCCTAAATTTTAAACTCACTGCATTCATATCATCGGGGCCGCAGTCCATGGTTACGACAATGGCCCATATAATATAAAATTTACCGAAGTTTCTATTCTTTCCCCACCCCACCCCCAAAAAAAACGATTTCGAGTTTTATCACCAATTTTTTTTTTTTTTTTTTTTTTACTTATTTTCCAGGCTTTCAAAACCGCTTATGAATTCACTGTCAGAACTCTAAAAAGTGTACCAAAATTGTTCAAATACTGATCAAAGCTAAAAAAAAAAAAAAAGTATAACCAAAAGAATTGGTCAAAATTAGACTCATTTGGGATATAGAAGAGATTCTTTAAAAATGAAAAAGTCGACTTTCTATTTACAGTGTTGATCAGACCTTCTCAACAGGCAGCCCGCGAGCCACATCCGGCACCGAATGGATATTTCTGTTGGGTCACTATCAAAATAATCACATGTAAGAAAATCAATAATAATAATCAATTGATATGGAATAAATCGATAGTTTTCTCTTTCTAAATTTCCCAATTTACTGGGAAGGGTACTTACTGGTAGTTCGAGTCATGGCCACGAGGCGCTGTGTTAGCCTTCATAATCCAAGATTCGCTGGGTGGTACTGGCATCGCTTCGCAAAATATCGACAATATTACATAACACTATTTAATAGTTGTGTTTCTCCTTGCTTTTAAAAAAAATGTAAAAGAATTCCAGTGCTGTGGGTGGAGGGAAATTTCCCGGAAAAGGGAAAATCTGCACCATAATTATGAAGGGTAAAAGGGAAAAAAGAAAACATTGGGAAAATTCAGTTGAATCTTTTTGACATTTTTTTTATTTAATCTTTAGTAATTTGGAAAGTAAATTTACCAGGCGGGAAAATTTTCAGTGGTTTTAGGGAAATATTGCGACAGGAACCTGACAGCACTGCTTTGTCCCCGTAAACTTGATATAACTCTCAGTGGCACTTTAAAACATCTAGTTGAGAAGGAATGGTGTCTGTAAAATGCAAAAGGAATTACAGTAGTTTAACCATTTCAAAAATGAGTCTATAATAGATTAGTTGTAACAAAAAGAATCATGAATTTCTCTCATATCAACAAAAGAATTATCCAATCTTTAGTTGAGTGTATTCCATGAATTCATGGTGAAACGATTATTCTTGGTCACCACAATTATAGTTCCCATTATACTGAATCTCATAGGATGGTGTGGAAAGGTATAGAGTGAATTTAGTTCAAGCACTTCTTTGACTTAACTACTTTATCTCCAGCAGAAATATCCTAGTTCCTTTGTAGAATTTGAATAAGCAATCTAAAGACAACATGAAAAGTAGAAATTGGTTATTATAACAGTGATTCTCAGTATACCTTAGACCTTGTATAAACGTCGCTGCACACCAAAGAGCACAGAGTGGAAACGTCTCTTCTAGGTAGTACTATCCACTAGAACCATCTGACGCTCGAAAAAGATGACCCCACTAGGTTAGTCCTCGCGGCACACTGGTTGAGAACCACTGCTCTACAACCTATTGATACAGGCGGTATTACAACTGTGGAGGAGAAACAGATCCGAGTCATTTTTACATCAATCCTCTTTGCTTTGGTTTACAACGGTTCTCGTTTAGTTAGTCTAATCAAACTAATGATGGAATGGTAACTAGATGAAACTTCCTGGCCGCTACTTTTCCCATTCCTTCACCAAAGTACTGTCCCCCAGATGTGTAACGCACGATGTCCATAAATATTTGTGCAATTCACGTTCACAAATTACATAATTACTTTTAAAATGTGATTAATATCTTAGTAACTTTTATATTCCAAGTTTTGTTCAGCTTCTTGTAATCAAAAAGTGCCGAGTTCGATTTTTTAAAATTATCTTACGGACTGAACTAGGAACTTCTGGCTTAAGCCTATCATGTGAGACGAATCACTATTCTGAAGTAAGGATGGGAAAAACAAGGACCTTAGTTAAGGTGTCATCCCGACATTCATCTGATTGAACTGAGGAAAACCCTGGAATACCCAGATACGATGGCGAGCAGCCGATTGTCGATCGGAAGTTCTAGACGTTACTGACTGCAGTATAGGAGCTGGATTCCTGAGTTCGATTCTCACTGAGAACACATTAAACGCAGTGGTTCAGGATCTACTTAATAATAAGTTTTGCTTTAGAACATTATCTTCATCCAATGGGAGGCAATGGCAAATGACCTTCTGGTCATAAATATTTAGTCCCTTTCGATGCATACCTCCCGAGTAATCTTCAATTCTGCTTTCCCCTTGTACAATCATCGCACCACTATAAATTACGTCTGGAAACGTTAGAACATCAAACATTCAGCTAATCACTTAATGGTCAATGAAAAGTGTAAATGCAATCTACGATAGTCGATTTAAGTAGAGAGGCAGAGCAGGTTGAAGTCTCGCTAACACCGGACACCCTGATCAAGGTTTCTCAGGGTGCTCCTTTAGCTCCACAATACACATGCGGGAAAGGTACAAAGAATATAGACCCTGGCGTATAGGTTCCATATCCTTTCTCCTGGAAGAATACTCGCCGTGGAACATCTTCCGCCGACATGTGACGGCTTTAGCCACAAATAACTTCACAAACCCTAAGCAATTAATTTAAATTTTATATTGAATAAAAATACTTTTCTCTGTGATCTTGCATGTGCAAAAACTTACGGTAGTTAACACTATCGTTTAGTAACATTTTGTTCCCTGGTGATAATAAGGGGAGTTCACTGTGTCTAGCTAGATCATGCTATATATAAAAGTGTATGATTGTTTATATGTTCTACAAGGGCTATTAAACCCTTCAAACAAACTTGTCATGAATACTCCACAAACATGACTGTGGGGTCCCGAGCTCCAAAGTAACCCAGTTGTCAGTGTTAACATTTTATTGTAAAATTTATTTTTGCAAAAGCGCTTTATGCCACTACGTAATTTCGCCAAACTTATTATGATTATTCCTTCGTATTCTACAGAAAACGACTGTAGATGTGGAGGTTTCCAGACCCCTAAGAACCCATTATGTCAGTGTTGCCATCTTACAACAACATTCAATTTCTGCTAATTTTTTCTCAACGTTCAATGTACGTGTACCACATTTGGCATGAATACTCATTTATTTATTTATTTAGTGACAACACAACAGGCAATGGCCTAATTATAGAGTTGAGCTTTACAAAGTAGTTGTACAGAGTTTATTGACAATTGTATCTCTAAATTCTTTAGGTGACATATAGCATACGTCCAGATCATTGTAAACTGTACAGAGTTGGTTATATATAGTACATATTCTCCAGATTAGTGACCTCATCAAGATTTTGGTTCTTGCCTTTTTACAGTGGAAGAGACCAGTATTATTAACGCGAGTTTTAGATGATGGGACACGAAACTGTAATGTTGAAACTAAATCCATACAATCTAATTTATTTTGAACAATTTTTTGAACAAATAACAGATCATCCTTGTTGTGCCTTTATTCTAAATTCTGAATATTAAAGTTCTTCATGACTGTATTGTAACTATCATAAGCAGGGTAGATTCGATTTTCTTCAAAACTCGGGAATTTAAGAAATTTTTAATGGATTTTCTCTAATTGTTGGTAATGTTTCAATTGATATGGATTCCAAATAGAAGAAGCATATTTTATCTTGTAGCAAACATAAGTATAGTATTTTTTTTCTAATGTTGATACACTGTTGAACTCTCTTCCCGTCCTAATTACGAATCCTAATAACTTCAAGGCTTCTTTTGCTATATTTGCAACATGTACGTATGTTAAAAAGTTAATTTTGAGTCAAAACTGACACCAAGATCCTTAACTACAGTAGATATGTTTAGTACAAGTTTATTAATGGAATAATCACACTGATGAGTGGTTTTATCACGACGAACGGTAGTTCTTTGAGTGACGCTAAGAAACGAGGCTGTTAGTGGCACTCACATATATACAGCTAATTTCGCTATACATATATACTAGCGAACTATATACGCCCGATTTTGATGCTTGAACTTGACTTTGGAAGCTCTTTGCCATACTAAGACGAAAAAAAAAGAGTCGGTAGGACCTCCCTAGGGCGGTTCGAAATAAAACAACACATTTCTGGTGATAGCACTGCCCCGGACCACATAGCTGGCCGGAACTTCCGGAATCGTAATCTAGGTTTCAATACCTTTCAAACGGTGTATCACGCGTCCAAATCGGTGAAGGGGTTCAAAAATTATTACTTTTTAAGCACAATCACAGAATTTTCACAAATTATAGAAAAAGGCCTTTGTCATTCTGTCTGTCTTTTTGGTTGGTATCGGGGGGTTAATTGCGAACCTCATAGAGGCAAATTGATGCTTTATATATATGTGAGTAGCCTAGTCGGTAGCGCGCTCGACTTCAGTGCGAGCGGTCCCGGGTTCGATTCCCGGTGGGGGCTCAAAAATTTCGGTGTTGACGCAGCATCGTGAGGACAATTGGGGAGCTGCTGTGAATAAAATACAGTGGCGATCACAGTGAGAGCTTCGGCTCTCCTCTCCCAACCCGTCTGGTCAGCGTGGGAGCAGTAGACCAACTCCTCCCTTCGGGGAGAGGCCTCA
>JAGDQP010012812.1:16894-49356 GCA_022664845.1 Lepisma saccharinum
GTTCGATTCCCGGTGGGGGCTCAAAAATTTCGGTGTTGACCCAGCATCGTGAGGACAATTGGGGAGCTGCTGTGAATAAAGACAGTGGCGATCACAGTGAGAGCTTCGGCCCTCCTCTCCCAACTCGTCTGGTCAGCGTGGGAGCAGTAGACCAACTCCTCCCTTCGGGGAGAGGCCTCATCCACTAGTGGATTGAATATGGCTGTGATTTATTATATATATATATATATATATATATGAGTTACCATTTTCGAGATACGGAGCCTACGATGGTCCAAAATCGACCTTTTGTATGAAGACTATGCACTTCTTTTTAAAATATGCAGCCTTATAAAATAAGTGATATCAGTACAAGAGCCCCTTCGGTTTGAAGGGAAGAGTGACGCACGAATTATACTCACATTTTGCGAGTGACATTCTGTGTGTCACTATGGGGGGAAGGGAGGACACTAAGTCTCTTAATTTTATTACAAAGGAAACAATTCCGCCATAGTGACACAAAGTAAGTCACTGGCAAAATGGATATCACTTCTTTTATGAGTAGAATTCTTGCGTCACTCTTCCCTTTACCCCGAAGGAGTTCTTGTACTGATTTCTATGGAATGATAGTACTTTACATTTACTTTTATGTTGACTCCAAGTTGATTGATAGCACACCAGTTTGCAATATTATCTCAGCTTTGCATCAATACGACTGAGGGGAGGTTAAACACCTCAATAGTCACTGTTGCCAAATGTCAACCTATTTACCACGAATAGACCGTGATGGGGATTCGCATTTACACCTATATAAAGCTATCCTAGTTAGTATATAAAAAGTGTACAAATGTAAACGAATTTGTTGATGTAATCAATGTAGACCTGGCTTCAAGTCCCTTTTTTAAATAATATAGGCGTTTAGGTTAGCCTAAGGTGAGAAATTGCACGTACTATTGGAATCATATCAGATATTTTATAAAGGCACATTTAAAATACTTTATTTTTTAATTTGCGAAGTATTTACACATGAAAGAGACGAATAGAGAACAACGCGTATACAAATCCACTCACAGTGCTCCTACATACGTACGAAGTTCCAAATATCCACTCAAAGAAAACTACTTTTTTTTCTCTCTAAGAATAACTGTACCATCATTGGCACCCAGGTTATAAACAGGAGTTTCGAGCCTCAGTGGCACCATTGTCAGGAAACAGTTTTTCCTTCTTGTCAGGAGGGCCTATGGAGCTGGTCAAAGACCACAGCTGGTCATAAAAACAACCGGCAACCGTGCGAGCAGGTGTGTATGTGTATTTTCACCCCCCGCCCCCTTTTACAGGTGCAACAGAAAACTTTCACAAACCACGATAATTCTTAACAAATTCTTCCCAAACAGTTTTGTGCTAAATATTTTTAAGCAATGTTTTTTAACCTACAATCCTAGCATACAAATGTCTTTTTTTTTTTTTTGAAGAAAGAAAAAAGCGCGTACAATTCTTTACATTTTATATGGCACAGGCTCTAGTATGTGTAACAACGGAGGTAAAAGGGAAAAAAAAAAAATCGTTTGAAAATTTTCTCAACCTGTTCATTTAAACATGAAGTAGGGTGGCTGCAATTCTCATGGGCAAGATGCAGTTATCCATCCGCAGGGGTGGAAGCTTTTCAAACCCAAATTATCGCAACGAACCTCTAAATTTCAATCTACTTGACAGCATAAACCAACGTGGACCTTGTTTAGTATACGATAGAATCCGCCTTAGAAGCCTTGCAACTAAGGATTGCATAATAATAATAAAAAACTTATCGGTTCAAACTCTGTTTCCTTCCGTTTTGTCAAATAAACATAGCGAAATTAACTATATTTTTCTTCAACTTCTTTTAATATGAATGAAATGAAGGAAAATAAAATACTTTATTAGACCTTTCGATGCTAACTATGGAATTAATATTAAAATATTTTGAAATAACTCCTGGTGGGTATTAGGATATGATTGACTGAATTGTTATTAACGCCCTAAACGAGCTGGCCAGCTTATACAGATGGGACCTATAGTTTTTGGTAAAGTGGACTTCGTTCAACAGATACCGGCGGGAATTGAACACGTGACAACGCGCTAAGAAAGTGAGCGCGCTACCAACTATTTCGACATGAAACGTAACCTATATTCACCTTCTAAACTTCTCCTAATCTAACTTAAATTAAAAGTTAGATCAGACTTATTACGATTATGTCAGATCAAATAAGAGCAAACTTACGTCAGGGACTGGCAAAGTTCACTACCGTCGTAGCAAGTTATAGCGGCATCTCATCCCTTCAAATCTTAACACTAATCAGATTGGTATCTCAATATAACTTACTACCGTAAGAAAATACTTTGTTGGACCTCATATCGGCATTGATTCTGCCAGACCCCTCTCCACAAATTCGCCAGCGCATCTCTAACTTTAATTTTTTAGGGTAAAAAAATCGATAGAAACTGTGCATAAGTTTACTTAACACCATCCCAATTTTGATTTTACATCCCCCTAAACTGAAAATCCTGGCGGAATCCCTAGCCTGAACCCAAACTTGCCGTTTTCCTCAGTTCCCCCATGCGAATGACCGGATGATACATTAACTAATGTCCTGTGCGTTACCTTCCCCATATTTTAGTCAGGTTGAGTGCCAACTGACGCTAGAAAAGTGGTGGCCTAAAGATGTCATCCGTCTGACATGACGGATTTAGATTAAAGTAGTATGTTCCCAGTCCGTAAATAGAAATTAAATTAACCTGTTTCTGTCTTATTTGTTTTCTTATCTTAATAATTAAATAGTTATTTTTTTTATTAAAGAGTTCCATTGCAAAATGGTGCAATCTAAGGAGAGCACGAGTTTGGATTACGAACAACTGAACAGTGTACAAAAAATAAAAAAGTTTATTCTCAGAAGAACGATTGTCAGTTTGTTGTAAATCTTTTTTGATTTCGTTATTCAGATGTTCTCGTTATAATTTAAAAAGGATATGGACTATAGTCTGTAGATAGATTTATATAATTTTATGAAAATATATTAAGGAAGGCCTGCATTATGTTATGTGCGAGAAGGAAGTTTGGAACTTCACTAAACGTGTGATTTAAAGTGTACTAAACACCAAACTTTCAAGTGGAAATACTAATTGATTTAACCAAATGCGCATGCGTATTTTGTTGTAGGTTTCTCTTCGCCTAGTATCTAATACTCTCCAGGTTGTGGGGATTTATTTCCGATACGACTGAAAAAGTTATTGATGCTGGGGAATTAATAGACGAGGTGTTCAATTTGTAGCGGGGGATGGTTGTGATTTCCCCTCTTTGCATAAAATGTTCCCTGACTCTGTTTTCCTAAATAGCCCCCAAGCCTGGAATATGAACGTGTATTATAATATTCTGCGTTCTGAGAAAAAAACTCCCCCTCTCTGGAAATTGTACTGGATATAAATACTTTGCAAAATAACTTCAGACGTCAATGTAATCTAACGCACGTGTAATCCTATGCTTAACGTACGAATAGTAGGTTGGATTTAGTTCAAGTTGTGTTGATTTCAATTTCAAGTATTGAACTGTTTTTACTAACCTAACCTTACCTAATCATGAGTTTATGTTATTTCATTCTTGGAGCTTAATACCTGTTTTTGCTTATGTGTGCCGAAAGTATACAGGACCATCATTATTAATTAATATTGTTGAATTTATACTATTGAAAAATACGAGAAAACGTCAATGGCATTTATTACCTGACTTGACTCTGCAATTTATGGAAAGTTGTTTGATAGAAGGCGTCTTATTGGCATTTATATGGCTGCTCACACTGAATATAATAGAAAACCATTGATGAGCAGGATAAAACTATTTTGAAATTGCTAGATATAGCTACCAGTATTGGTAGCAGTTATTAAATATTTGAAGCTGAAGTGGTAGGTAGTTAAGGTAGCCAGATCTAAACACAAAATTGCTAAATATGTATAACTGGTACTATCAGTTTGGATCGAAAATCGAACAGTAAAATTACCGTACAATTTCCAACCCTGTTTATCGAATTTTCTTCTCAAACTACTTCCTAGTCCCAAAGGGTAGTGACGAACCCTCCACTTAACCCTAACCCAATAAAGAAAGGTGGGGGAGATAGAGAAGAACCACCACCTTTTCTTTCATTGTAGATACCACCCAGATACTATAAAGAAGCTGGGAATAACCAAAGAAGAAAAGCAATGTTTATTTCATTAGTTTCCAACATGTGTATATAGAATGCCATTGTGTGTGCTGAACGCCATAATTAGGTATTCACCTGTTGTGTTCAACAAATAAATACAAAAAGAAATAGATGGGGGACTTCTAAACTATTCTTCCGCTCTACGGTTCAAAGAATGCACTGACGATATTTTCTCATCCGCGCCTACGAATCACCACTGTTCAGAGATCTGAAGATGAGCTTCCATCATTGTACGCGAAGAAAAAGTGAACTTGATTTTAGTTTTCTTTTCCTCCCAACATTGCTTGCCTTTCTTACTTCTTAAGTTTCTGGTTTCGAAGCTAACAAAAAAATGATGATCTATTTTCTCGTAGACAAGAAAATAAAAAGAGTAAAAAGAAGGTTCAGTGGTTTAACCTGACCTCAAACAGAAGATTCAATGAACTGTTCTTGTGGAAATGCCACGTCAATTTTTCATGCACATAAAATTCGTAAAGGCCACTCCAAATGATACAAATTAACAAAAGAAAATGTAATTTATAACTTTACAAACATAAAGAAACTAAGAAGAGAGAGAGAGAGAAAAAAAAATATCTTCGAAAGACGTGAAAGACACTTGGAAAAGAAGAGGAAGAATGAACAGTCTGACTGGAACATGTGACCAACTCGGCAACATTCGCATGTACGGCTCTTGTGCTGGTGACGTGGCAGGCAGGTTGTTTGTTGGTTGCTGACTTCAATTGGTTTTGCACGGGGGAAAGAGCTCTCAGTTCATTCTCGTCAGGTAACAATTAGAACGGAAAGATTGACAAGCATTGAGATTATTTGTACGTTCATTTAAAAAAAAATATATAAAAAAAATATCCAGTACATCACACCCTGTAACTTCGCTTCCAAAAGAAGACATGCTCACAATACATCAATATTGAGATCACATGGGGTGAATAAATTTAATTTCTTTTCCTCTCAGTAACTGATAATAAAAACCACCCAAAGTTTATTTCCTAATTTATTCAAAGTGTTTACGAATAAGGACAATTCTTTGCAGAAACTGCCTCTAAAAAGAAAACTGCAAAAAGTTCTTGCACAAAGTGTCTTCTCACTTTTACTTCCGAGGAAACAAATTAGCTGGTTCTAAAATAGCATGAATTGTACCGAGAAATCAATGAACGACGAAAAAATTTGAGAGCCAACGTGGAATTTGCCAGGGGGGCTCAAGAACGTTACAAAGAACGGATTGGATGAAGAAGAAAAAGATGATGATGAAAGCAGAAAGGGGTGTCACGAGAAGGGGCAAAGAAACGTAAAGAGCGAGGGAACTGACTACGCCAATGACATTGACCTTGAAAATTCCGGTCATCCTGAGGCACCTCTTCGTATGAGGTACCTGCGGGGCTTACCACACACACACACAAAAAAAATCACGCATACAAACAGAAATATAACTACGCGAAACATCAATTTAGAAAGAAATCCATGGAAGGATGCATGTTCAGGAGCAAATTCGCAGAAGAACAAGCCATTTTGTCAGAAAGGTATCATTTCCTATCCCTCTCCTTCCCCCCCTCCCCTCCTGTGTTGCTCTCCTTAAACACACTTTGTCTTCGTTGAATGATGGAATACGCTTTCACAAACTCGAGGGAAAAAAAAGTAGTACAATGAGCGAACTGATTCAGTCTATATATGATAGGTATCCAACAAATGCATTTGTCGTCATCTTTAAACGTTGCAAAAGAAGTCACCTCAATTGTCATTTTGCAACAATATACGAAGATTTTTTTTTTTATTTCTCATGGTCAGTTTAGTAGATAATAATAGTTTCTCGATTTCCTTTTTTTCTGCTATGATTCTCACGATTTTCAACTTTTTTTTCCTTTGAAATCACTGAAAAGTTCCAAAATTGAGCGGAATTTCTGTCACAATAACTTTTACCACAATTCTTTACGCTCAAATTGTACGATTAATGCCTTCTTTCGAACAAACCAGATCTTAAGAACACTTTTTTAGTTGCGTGTTCTTTCGAAATAAATATATTGTATTTGGATACTTTTTTTTAAAAAAAATGCCCAAAATTCTTTTTCTTACCTGATGAAGTCCGTAACGAAGAAATTCCAACTTGACCTTTGACACCTGCTAATCCAATCAAACACACACCGGAGCAAAACAACACTAGTAAACTTCGACACGCCATACTTGACTTCGAGACTCACTTGGAACCGCACATAATGAGTACCTCTCACCGACTCTGTCGAGTCTGAACTAAACTGACTGCTTCTCTGTTTGGTTCAACCGCTCGCCTCGCATCCAACACACACCGACGAACCGACCGAGCCAGCGCTGTTTCAACAGCACGCCATGAAAGAGCACGATGGAAAGAGGGGCCCCGCAGTAAGCATTACGAAAGAGAAAAAGGAGAAAACTTTTCTCAGCAGCTAAGATACGAAACGAAACAGAGAGAAAAGAAAACGTTGAAAAAGAAAAGAAAAGAATGGAAGCAGTGTAGGGGGATGAGAAAGAGAGGCACACAAAACAGAAAGAAATCAATATTTTTGGTGAATGATAATGTTGATACAACTTTTGACACTTAAAATAGTCTTTTTAAAAAAATATAAAACCATAAAGGTCGATCTATTGCCTTTTTTAAATTTTGAATTGAATTTTTTATTTCTGACCTTTAGACATCTAAGGCTCAGGTCGGGACAGAGGAGGGGAAAGGATTCAGGAAGGTGTCGTCCAGGGCCTTTGTTGAAGGTACCATCCCGGCATTTGCCTGGTGTGATTGAGGTAAAACCCTAAAAAAAACAGTCAGGAAGGTCGGCCGCTGGGATCGAATCCACGACCTCCCGAATGCTATGCCAACGCTCTACCACTGAGTGGTTTGTTTTATTCGGTTTTACAAGACAGTAACTCATTCCGCCCTTAATAATACTTCTCGATAAACATATTTCAGTTACTTTATTTTATAATCAGTTAGAATTTGGCGAAATTAATTATTTTTGATTTGGGATAAAAAAAAACACATGTTCTTTTAACTTGTATTAGTTGATGTACCCGTCCGTTGGTGGAGGGTAAATAAATTTAAAATTTGGGCGGGAGGACATGTAATATTGTCAATAATTGTTCTTTCTCCTAAAGAACACATGCTAAATTTGAAGTTTCTAAGTTTAACAGTTTTCGAGTTCTGATATTCCACTCCTTAAGACGTTTTCTCCATCTACACCTTTTTTAATTGGGGTCGAATCGATAAACTGAGATAGTTGTTGCAAATGAATTAAAACAAAGAATTTTCACGTCAAATATCAAGTTTCTAGCTCAAACAGTTTCCGAGTAGCACCCCCCGATTCACCCCCTTTGCAGGGGTGACAAACTTTTATTGTAGTAGCTAATCCTTTTAGATCCCAAGGAGCATATGTGCCAAATTTTGTTCGAATCGGTCAAGTGGTGTGGAAGTGTACAGCGATCAAACACGCAGACTTTCAATTTTATATGAGTACAGAAATTGACAGGTACTATAGCAAAGGTGATAGCATGATTAAGTGCCGAAGGCAACACAAAGTTACGAGTTAAAGCAAAAAGCAAAGAATTCATTTTGTCATTACCAGAAACAAAACAAAAAGTTACTACGTCATTTAATTTTCTCATTTTCATAACCGAAAAACTCATTTTAACAAAATGTTTTTTCTAGTTTTGTCTTATAACTACTTTTTCCGGGAGAAGGATAAGAAACGTTTCGTTTTAGAAAAAGAAAAACCTTTCCTTTTTATTTGATTCAACGGAAGAAGAAGACGTTACGTAATATATTATGCAAAGACTCTAGTGATGGCAGAAGGTCAGTCAGAAAGTGTTTGCGAAGTTGCTGACTTCGGACTACTAGAAAGAGGGGCGTAAAGTTGTTTGTGTTGTGCTGGTATGACGAAACGGAATCTAGGAAAAAAAAAAGTAAACTCGTTCCGTTGGTTTGTTGGCCCCAAAACCAATTGAGATCTTTACAACTATATCATCTGTGCTGTGATTAGAAATCATTCCCTCGTTGTGTTTCACCATAATAAAAATTAGATTGAGATTATCCCATTAAACAAAATAAATATTGAAGATATATGTTACTTAATTACGTTTTTTTCTCTTTAAAAATAAAAATAATAAAAACAGATTTCTTCTGAAGATGTGCATCATATAACCCTCTGCGCGGATTTCAAAAAGAAAAAAAAAGAACTATATTTTTTACTTTATGTTCAGTAAGTCGTCCACATATCCTAAAACAGGATAAACCAACGCTTTATGAAGCCTAAAACTATGTTTATGAAATCTTAAACATCCAGGCTCTAATAATTCCTATTAACTTTAGTATAACTTGTAGATATGCTTAAAGTATGCAACCCACCCAACTGCTCAGTGATTTTGGCTGCAGGTGTTTAGGGGAGCACATACATTCACCGGAGGATTTGCATTTGTATTATTTCCTGTTTCAACAAAAAGAGACTTACAAGATATCATTGTGCGTGTGTGTGTTCAATCCTTATAATTCTGCATTTATTGTAACGAAATTAACAATGTTGCCAGAGAGGTTCAGGATAGATAAACAAACCACATTTTCATTTCATATTGTAGTATCAAAAGTTATATAAAGTAGTAAAGATGTTGCATGTAAGAATTACAATAATGCTGGAGACAATACAACCATATTTTGAACGATGTAATATTGAATACATGTTTGAAGGAATAGAATCTTCTAATTTCCATCTATGACCCGCACAGGAAGTGGCCTAAGCCTGTCAAATATCTAAGCGACGACGTCCCTCGGCGACTACTCTGCGGCTTGCAAGTATGGGGATAGTAACGCCTAGGCCCTTGGTACAGGCACTACCATGCTATTCGCTGCTGATGAGAGTGAGGAAATACACGAAAACTTTAGCCAGCACAACCGGTAGGATGACTGAACTTGCTTGCCTCCCCAGTGAGGTTCCGAAGCCCGCGTTCATACTCGCTAGACGTCAGGAGTTGGATACGCTAACATTTTGTGCAAATTTGCGTTGTGTTGAAACATGTCTAGTCCGATAAAAAAATATATATATAGGTCCGTTGTAACCTTACCTTGAATAAGTTTCCCTTGTAATTAGATGAAAGAATATTGAATGAATGTGTTCCAGAATTGATCAGCGATTCTTGTCAGAATCATCGATTTTCTATTCTGTCTTTCAAATAGTGAAAATGACTCGTATTACCGCATTGTAAACAGTAGTGATTTATTGAAAGCGGTAGATACTTCAATGCAAGCTAAGCCTTCTTCATTCATCCCTATCTTACTATATCCTTTGTCTTAGCGAATGATTTATCTTCTTTAATATTGTCAAGAGGTATTTTCTTCCTCTTCCTCTTTACCCTTCAACTATACCTTCAACTGCATCCCTCACTATGCAATCCGCGCATAAACAATGTCCTACCTAGTTCCTTTTTTCCTTCATTGCCTCAATCATTCTTCTCCTCTCGCATACTGTCTTCAGCTATTCCTCATTACGTGGCCAATTCTTCTCCATCTCCATGTTTCGAAAGCTTCTATTTTTTTCTTTCGTCACTTTTTCGTAGAGTCTATGTTTCGTCTCCACACAACACTATACTCCAAATAAAACATTTATCTTTTTCCATCAATCAACAGAAAAAATCTGACCGAAAATATCCTTCGCCACTGCTTATTCTCGTCTTTACTTCGTTTTCACGATTCAAGAAACTGAGGGCCATGTTAAAAGATAGCACATAGACTTTTGTTAGCGCATGCGCCTCAACAACAGGACCAAACAAAATCACTTCCGAATGCCCCTAATACAGTAGAATCTCGTTTATTCGACATAAACAGGCCGGCAGAATGTCGGATAAGCGAAAATGTCGGATAATAGGGAGGTGTTAAGAAAAAGACTATTATAATTTTACACATTATGAACCTAATAATCATAGTTTACAATGAAACAGGAAACAATAACAATTTCTTCATCAGTTATTTCGTACTGATCATCATATTTCACGCACTGAATGACAGACACATGAGCCATAGTGTAGACGGGCGCGCCACACCGTAGAGTCAGGAGCAAGACTACGTTCACAACTTGCAGTGCTTGTTGCCGATTGATGCGTTTTATTTTTTTTTTTATTTTTTTTTGCGATGGTATGTCGGATAATGCGGAATGTCGTATAAGCGAAGGTCGGATAAACGAGACTCTACTGTATTTTGATGTTCCCTGATATTCTAGAAGACAAATCGTTCTGCATGTGATAATCGTCCTTAACAAGATTATTGTGTACACCATGATTGTCTTCCGAGTCCGATAATTTTCTTCAGTTATTTCTATATTCTCAACTGAAGCACAAGGTTCAAGTATTCAATGGTTTGTTTAATTTCACCCCCCCCCCCCCACCACACACACACACAAAAACGGAGTTATTTCACTGTAATTTGTATATATCTGCAAGTCGAAGCCTCGCTTGGCCCAAAGTTGCTGAAGGCCTTAAAAATTACATACAAAATTCAAAATCGAAGTACTGTCTCTTTTCCAACACTTGTCTATGCATGCATTCACAAATTGATGTGTGGTTGTTAGTCCCACGCTTGACCGCCTTTTCCAGGAGACTCAGAGCGTCAGGTATGGGAGCACTGAACAAAATCTTCAGCGTTCTGGTCGGGGTTTGAACCTGGCCGCCTAATTCGTAAATCGTAATCGTTGGAATATAATACAATTCATATTAACATATAGTTTGAAATAGGAAATCGTCCATATCGAAAAATTAAACATCAATCATATCAAATTTTCATTTCTTATCGATATTTGATACATCAATTTTCTTGATACCGATGGCCTGAGCCAAAGATGCCTAAAATCATAAATAAATTCAAAATTCTTGATATCGATATTTTCATTTTGCAATGTATCGATCGATATATTTAAAAAATCACACTGTTGGATAATCGTAATCCTAGCTACGCTGTAAAGATAGGAAGTGCTCGATTGTTTGTTTCTTCAGATTCAGGAAGAGAAAGATGTCTCTGGGTGTAAATCTGGTAAGTAAGAGAGATGGCATACCATAATTAAGATATATTACCATAATAATTAATTTAAAAAGAGAAACATCATGACTACATTATCCATAACATGACTATCAACAAGTATCGAAGTATTTCTTCCACGTCAGAAAAAAAATGTTACAATGTCATCACCTTGACGTCATCTGCTTGAAAGAGCAGATTTCTCTCTTATATGATAATGAAACATACACCAATTTAGAGCAGTAATGTCTTTACGTTTTGTGAAATAAGAAAATAGCCATACATTCTATTGAAGATATACCTAGCAGGTGGCTCAGTTGTTATTAGAGCATTGGCTTCGTATTAGGTCGGTCCTGGGTTCGATCTCCGCGGCGGCCATTCTGACTGTGCGATTTGTTTTCAAACCTCTTCCAAGGGTTTTCTTCAGTCACACAATGTTAGTGTCGAGGATGTCTTCGAAACTAGACCCTGGCCACGGGCGGCGGAAAAGTGGGCTTGGGTGGGCTTACCCCCCACCTACAATATTTTCAGTATAAGTTTTTGTAGGTGTAGAAGAATACAAGTATGTGCTGTCTGTTTATTTTAATGTGATAGTTGTCTGTTTTGTTGGAAATTTCAAAGTCTATCACAAATGCAAAACTCAATGTTGGCTTTTCATCTTGTTCTGAAGGAAACAACCCCCACCTTAGTAAATGCTTCCGCAAGGAAAATGTGACGAAAGGCAAAGCCGGGCAATTGTTCTTCTTGAAAAAAGAGCGGAACGTTTTGAAAACGGCATTTCCTTTCAGCCAACCAAGACTATCACAAAAAGAAAATAAATATTTCTCAACTTTCTGATTTTTATATTAAAAATATTACAATCGGACGGAAAGAAGAGAAAAGTGTATGGTGAAGATCACTAGAGAACATCTATACTCCACCGCGGAATGGACGTAGTCACAAATGAGTTTAAAACAAAGTTTGGAGACTTGGAATTTGCTACAAATAAATAAATAAATACAAATAAACAGTGTCAATAATTTTTGCAATCTTTCGTTTGAATGAATACTTCATTTCTTGCTCAATACTCGGTGCTTTTCGCGTTAATTTATCTTTACATGAAGCAGAGTAAAAATTGCAAGAGCAATGATGGGATTAAAATCACAAAAGTGCAATATTTGTGTATTGCGAATTTATTAACCCAAATATCCTACCAAACCTGTAAAAATGTCTTTAAATGGCCATTTCATTCCCGGTCAGCATGACGGGCTGTGAACGCAGATTTTCAGTGATGTGTGGAACTGGAACTTCCCTACGCTTGCAGATGGGTAAGAGCGATTTTTTTTTCGTACCTAGTGGCCTCCACATCTCAATTGATAGAGCGTTGGCTTAGAGGGCCTTGGTTTGATACCAGCGGCCGACCATCCCGACTGAGATTTTCCCAGAGATTTTCCTAATTCTTACTAGGTACAGTTGTACTAACAAGGAAACCACCTCCGCTGATAAGACCCTATTTACAGGATTATGTTTCACTTGCCTTTAAGAGGGCTTCCCCCCCCAACCCCCATGTTTAACATTTTAAAAAATATTTCAAAAACTAAGCGTACTATCAAAAATGTAAATTCATAGCGCACTAGAACTCACAAATTACTATGAAATGCAATGGACAGTGATCTCGAAATCTTGTCCATTGATGAGTGATACGTTTTCGACGATTGTGACGTCATTATTTAATTGAAGTCTCAGCACTCATCAATGGACAAGATTTTGAGATCGCTGTCCATTGCATTTCATAGTAATTTGTATGTTCTAGTGCACTGTGAACTTACATTTTTGAGCGAGGAGCCCTCTTAACATGACAGCCACAGACCCAATTGTTTGATAAATTTGCATAGATCTTTTTTTAATATCAATTTGTGTCTATTTGTACAGGGTAAGGCACTTGCAGTCTTTTATAAGACCAAAAGTTTGAATTTAAATCAAATTTAGTGCACAGGCTGTTTCAAGATATAGATCTAACAGTCATACCATAATTTTACAGCAGTTATTCAAGAAGAATTAAACCAAATTTTTTATATCAGAATTATTGTTATATTTGTACATAAATTGACAGGATTTTAGGGGTTTAAAACCAAAAAAAAGTCTTGGTGTTTTTACAATAATGATACATTAATAACTCGATTGATTCAAGACGAAGGTCGTATTCTTTTCCTATACGGAAACTACAAATTTTAACGAATTGATGGATTATGAAAAGGCACGGACTTCAAAGTCATCACCCATAACGAGGATGTAGATATGCGGCGAAGAGAAATTTAACTATCAAAACTGCAAGTTTCAGAAAAATAATAATAATAATAATAATTATTATTATTATTATTATTATTTTGCATTTCGGAATGGTATTTTTACACTTATATAAAAAGTGTGATTGGCATAGACGTTCATAGATGGCACTATCTGGTAAATCATCTTACTGTTAGAAAGACTTACATTTAATGTAAAACTGAAACTTAGATACATTTGTGGGTTAGGTCCCTGTTCTCCGCATCTGAGCTGAAAAGAGTCACCGGGAATGGAAAGCAGAGTTTTTAATTATTCCTTGCATTTGAACAGTGTTTCTTTCAGGGTTGGCCGTGACGGATGTGTTACCCCCAGAGCACGAAAAATACAACACCGAATATTCCCGATCCATTATAGTACCCAGACCGGGTCAATCTGGTCACCGGATTAGACGAGTAATTCAGATCAAGTTTCGAGCCGGTTTGTCATGTCAACGGGTCAGACCGGGTCACCAAAAGTGTCCCAGTTTCAGCTCTGCTCGGCACATCTTCAATGGACATTTCCGTTTTCACCGTCCTTATACATTTAACAATTTGATTGTGTACGTCAGATTAAAAATATATATCATGTTTTTGGAATTTTGGTTTCTCGTTAAGTAGAAATGTAGCATAAAATACTGAGGAATTCCATCTCCTACATCATTCAACGAAACTCGTCTTCTGATTGGTTTTAAGTAATCAATTTGTAGAAGTTCAATAGATATATGTGTCTCACTGTATACGTTCCTTCTGAAGACGAAAAAGAAAGAATATTCACATCATTACTTAAAGAAAATTAATGTGTACCATGACACAACACAGCTGACCAAGCTGAAACCGCAAATAGGCCCTACGTGTTTCTATTAATAGAAATGTCCGAAATGAATGGCATGGTATTGTCTCACTTTGCAGTGCTCCTTATCGCTATTCTATGTCGTGTTTGGCGTGCTCTCAATGTGGCGTAAATCATTAACGCGTATATTTTTCAATCTTTTATTCTTTCACCGAAGGATGATCAAAATCCCTAGCGAGAAACATGTTTGTTTTTACTTCTACGAAACGAAAAAGTAACTTCAATGCAGTAGTTTCAACTTAAATTTTTGTTTCTTTCTTCTTTTTTTTATTTCTATCAGTATGTTAAAAACATCGATCTCTACGTAACGATACTGGAGTGATTGCTTAGTGTCGGAAGATAGACGCCAGAGCAAATATTTGAAGAGTACTGTACAGAAAAAACAATCAAAGTCACATTTTGAAAGTTCTGAGAAAACGTCCATTTTAAGGTGTAAGCACTTGAATTTCAATTTATTTTTGGCCTTCTAGCACATTATCGGCCTACACCAAAGTACCGTACCTAAAGGCCAAAAATAAATATAAATATAAATTCAAGTGCTTACACCTTAAAATGTGTTTTTTCTCACAACTATCAAAAAGTGACTTTGGTTGTTTTCTTCCTGTACTCTTCATTTAAACTCCCCTACTTCCAGTGTAATCCAATATGAACAAAAGTTTCAGTTCGAACTGTTTTATACGCTTCTTATCGCTGTGTGACCCGTTTCTAATTTCAGCCGTGATTCCTGAGTTATTCATCTAATAGTATATCGTACTCAGCATATAATAACTAATACCATTTACGTTGTTTTGCAAAAATTAAGATATAAATAAAAAACGGGACGCACAGCTTATCAAGCTTAAAAAACTTAAATAGAATCGATAATTTGGTTCATATTGGTTTACAATAGAAATGAACAAATGAGATTAAGTGTCCTCTCCACTCCCTGGCTTCATATATTCATGAAATTTTCAATGGCAGCACTCATTCCAGTATCGCTTTTAGATAGTGGTCATTGGTGAAAACTTTCTTATTCACTCCTTTCGCCTTTCAAACTCCTTGACAGAGTTCAGCAGGTAGCTAATAGATGACAGTGTCACTGCGGGGTGGGGGGGGGGAGAGGAAAAAAGATACGAAGTTTCCATCAATTAGTGATAAATTTATCGTAAGTTGGGATAGTTCATATTTCTTATGTTAGTTCTTTATTTGTAATTTGTTTTGCGTGTTCAAAATTAATTGAAACGTGTAACTTCATAAAGTAATGAGTGTAAAGATTTGTTAAGTAAATGAACAAAGGAACTATGCACCACTTACATAATTTCTTTTCATCTATTTACGTTATCAGTTCTTAGCAGTACAAACCAAACAACTAGTAACTTGCCTTTAGTTCAATGACAAGCCGTCTCCAGACTGCTTACGTCATAACATGGCGTCGGTCAATTTAAGTGCACAAAAGAGACCGTTTGGAAACAAAGCTTGATATCTCTTGATATATATAGAACACAGAAAGAAAAGAAAGTGTTTTCCAAAGTCTGCTTTAGCAGATTTTTTACATCCTTTTCTGGTGAAGCGATTTGGAATGTCGTAGCCACAGCCTTTATCTAGATATTATTATACCGCAATTTGCCTGATGAAACTGACGGGTGGTCAACAGTTCAGTGCGTATGGACGGCATCAGAACTCAAACTTGCGTGCCTATCCGAAGTCCACACTAGACCAAGAAGCTGTGTCCATTTGCTTAAAGAATGTCTTTAACTAGTTATATCTTTTTCATCTTTATTATATCCAAGATATTTTTGTAGAATAATAATTTATAACAACCAACGCATACAGGAAAACAAAATAAATATTGTGTTAAATACGCAATTGATAAGGAAGGAAGTTCCACAAGGACCACATGATTTATACTAGAGAAAATATATGAACATTTTTTTTACCTGTTCTCTTATAATGTTAGGTGTATTTTTGTTAGTGACGAAATGCTATTTCATAAGTGATTTTTCTTCTTAAGGAAAGTCAAAATGTTTATTTCTACTTTCCTTCCTTGTTTTTTTTTTTTTGTCGGTTGTTGGTACCAATAGGAGTATATGTTGGAGAAGAACCTCTCTCACCACTCTCCAAAGCTGTAGTGTATTTTATCCTCTCTGATCAAGGTCGTGGTTAAACCAAAATGACCTCGCAGAGAAGTTTAGGTTGTCTTACTAATTGCTTTGTTCTTTCTATATGCGGGTCTAAATATTATTCCATTGAAATTTAAAAACGCGATTGTCTTTCAGAGAAGTTTATATTTTAGATGCTATTTTGAGTGCTAGCTTAAAGCCCTGTCCAGACTATACATAGTATATCGTTCATACAAAACGTTTGCAATGATAGCATCCACACCATACGTTTTATTTTATCGTACGTTTTGCCGTACCTCTTTCACTCATTTCTTGTAGAATAGTGCCTGTTCAGATATACAATACCTTTATCTTTATTCAAAATAAGGTTGAACTAATTCCAGTAGACGAAAATATTTACTTGAAATAATATGCCATGCACAGTTTCATTAACTATTAACGTAGTACAATTGTTAACATATGCGTGTTTGGAAATATGATCTGAACGTACCGGTAATCGACAATTTTATGCAAATCACGGGCATGGATTAGGCAAAGTCAGGTTAGATCGCTTTTCTTGTCATACTCGTTTTAAAATATATATGCAATTTATAGACAAAGGTTAGATAAAGTTAGGAATATTTAAAATATATATATAATTATAATGTAGCAAAAGAGTCTCGCTTCATTCATTTTCCATTTGACTTCCCTTTTCAGCTTTAAAATAATTATGCTTGTTTAGAGACATCGAGCCTTGGTGCCAGTCATCTTTATTCAGGTTCTCTAGCGTTTCATCCTTTCAACATGCGATGGCGCGACGGTATCTTAACAATGACTCTGGTCGCAATCTCCTCCATTCCTTTCCCGGAAAATGATAACACCTCAGCTATTAACTCAGCTTATAAAAACGAAATTGGGCCGTGGTGGCTCAAAGGTTAAAGTGCTCGCCTCTGGCTCTTGAAGTCGTCAGTTCAAACCCTGCTCGTCCCACGTGAGCTTTGTGGTAGACAAACATCGTGTGAGTGGGTTTTCTCATGGTTCTTCCGTTTCCTCTTACTTTCTTCATTCCACCAATCAACTCATCATCAGCCATCTGGCCTCAGCCAAAGTAACCTAAAGGTCTTAAAATTAAATTCAAATTCAAATAAAAACGAAATTACTATAAATTATTAGAGGAAATTCGGTTTCTGTTTTCCTCTAATAAAATTCATTTCAGTTATTTCCATTAAGGTCACTTAATTCTGTTTCAGTTTTAATAAAAAATATCTGTTTCAATTTTCATTGAAAATGTGATTTTCGAAATATAGAAACCGATTTGGATTTATCAAGAATTACTACATTTCAAAATCTAATAGCCCTCTCCAAACTTTTACATCGAAAAATGAACACAACTTGATGTTTCATTCAGCGCTGCACAAAAAAGTAGAAGAAAAAAGAGCGTCCACACTGTCAGTTAAGTTTGTTCATGGATCTCGATAGAGGAGACGGATCTACTTCTAGTGACCCGAAATTGAAGCAAGCACAAGCCATGATCACCTAGAAGGTGAAATTGATTAAAAAAAACAACCGAACATCATGTTCCGTACAATACTTTATTTAAAATATTCCAGTCTTCCTCCTCTCTTCCTCGGCTAGATCTTCATCCATTCTTTACTTCCATACACCCAGGAATAGGTCAACCAATAAGGCGCAAGTAAATCCGAATTCACCAGGGAAGATTATTCGAAAACCGGCGTCAAGTTTATCCAACTTATTTGCATTGGGCCAGTCGATCCGTCTCCCGTATCTAAATCAATGTAGTGACCCGAAATTGAAGCAAGCACAAGCCATGATCACCTAGAAGGTGAAATTGATTAAAAAAACAACCGAACATCATGTTCCGTACAATACTGTATTTAAAATATTCAAATCTTCCTCCTCTCTTCCGTAGCTAGATCTTCATCTCTTCTTTGCTTCCACACACCCAGGCATAGGCCAACCAATAAGACGCATGTAAATCCCAATTCACCAGACAAGATTAATCGAAAACCGGCATCAAATTGACCCAGCTTAATTGTATTGGGCCAGTCGATCCGTCTCCAGTATCTAAATCCATGAAGATTGTTCAGAATTCAGATATCAGAACTGAAGCTTTATTAAATCAAACTTTTGTCTCAGGGCTGATTTTCATGATAGCTTGCGATTTGGGTGAATGGCCAATAGAAACAGGTGTTAGGACTGATTTACATGAAAGCTCACGTTGCTTGCGGTTTGGGTGAACAGCATTAATCGGCCCGACCTGAAAAGAAAGCAGTGTCGCTCGCCCAAGCCCGGACTGGCCCAAAGAAATAGCTGAGCTGGCCCGCCCAAGCCCGGTCCGTGCAAGTCTCTAAGGTGTAGTGAATACGACTGAATAAATAACTATGCCTGCTTGAATGTACGTATGATGTGTAAATGAGTATAGTCTGCAAAAGATGTTTAAAAAACGCGTCTAGTAGTTACCAAGTTAAACAGATAGTTACAAAGTTACCAAATAAAAAAATACAATTTAGATACTAAAGCACCAAATTACTGACCAAATACTAATACATATAGTTCCAAGTTTCTCTTTTCAGCAACAAAGTCTGCAATGAAATCAACATCTCCCGACTTGCGCGCGCACGCTAAGCGCTGTATGTATGTGTGACTGTATGCAGGTACAATATTCATGATAAAACACTTCCAAAATTGGATGCACAACAGATTAAATAATATAATTGCACTTTCACCTAGGTTTCTCCACCCTTCAATCATGTGTGGTTTACCAGGAAAGTGACTAAGTATAGTTAGAACCAATAAAGCTTTTTTTTTACAGAATATACAACATTGCATATTCTGTTTTTTTTTCTCCATGAAAACTCTTCTCGTGCTCTCCTATCTTCTTGTTTCACCTTGTTTCTTCACTATACACAAACCGATTCGCGGTAAATGTCTCGTAAGAGATAAACCGTAGCATCCATATCCGTGACAGATGCTTTAGTTGCATGCATGCACGCGAAGATCGCTAGTAGAAGTTGGAGAGTTGTCACTCCATTGGGCGGGACTAACTGGGGGCCCTGATTTTCCAAAATTTCTGTTTCTGAAATTCTTGAAGAAAGGCGGTTCTGGTGAGATGAGAAACAGCACATTTTTTCTTAGTTCTTTTTTTTAATTTAGAAGTTCTGGCTAATCTTAGTTTTATAACACCCAAAAACTATTGATTTGCTCAAGAACATTAAATTTTTACTAAATTGACTTATGCTGTATTGCATCTCATGGCTTGAAATTTGACTCGATTTTTTTTTATTTCTGTCTTGATTGTCCTATGCGAACCTGCATAGAACAGCTTCTAGATTTTTATTACAAACGACTCGCCATTCGAAATGATCAGCACACGGAGGGTATAGTTTTGCATCGTGTGGAACAGTGGTTTTCAACCGCCGGTCCACGGACAAAGTACTTGTATAATATACTGAGAAAGTAGCGCAGTGTTCCCAACCGAAGCTGAAAAATAAGGGTCGTGGGCGGAACCAACCACTGACGTCACTCGCAGGAAAGAAGTAAACGATGTCAGTGCATTGAGAGGGTTGAAATCTTAACAACACGTGAGTTTGGGATGTAATTGCAGGTTCTGCTATTCCTTAAATTATGTGTGTGCTTTTTTTTTGTTTTTGTTTTTTGTTTTTAATGTGGTTTCAGTGACCTATTAAAGTGTACATAGGCCTACGTACGTAGTAGGTACTAAATTGTCAAACGCACATAAAACAATATTTTACAAGGACGCCTTGCAAGAAAGCAGTTGTTTCGTGTCAAAAAAAAGCAAGAAAGACAGAAGGCATAACTTATTTTAGGCTTCCAAAGGACTTTGTTACTTACCACTTTCCATGATGACTGCTCAGAACAAGGACTTCGTTATGCGGTGGCTCAGTGGTAGAGCGCTCACCTCTTGTGCTTGGGGTCATCTGCTCGATCCCACCTCATGCAATCAGGGCTTTGTGGAAGAGAAACGCCGTGTTTGTGAGTTTCCTACCGTTTCCTCACACTTTGTTCATTCCACTAATTCTCTCATCATCATCAATACGGCCTGAGTCAAACTTGCCTAACTAACTAACTAACTCTATGGCTTATGGAACTCGCAAGTTCATCGCCGCAGTAACAAACGTTCGCCATTGGATTCTATCCTGGGCAGTATCAAGCCAGTTTTCATCACGAACACCTACTTCTCGAAGATCTCTTCTAATATTGTCCTCCCAACGACGTCTCGGTCTTCCCAATGGCCTCTTTCCATCGGGCCTTCCAACCAGGATAGAATATAATCTTCGTTTTTCCCCCATCCGAGCTACATGCCCTGCCCACCTTAGTCGTCTCGATTTCATTATTTTTACAACATCTGGTGAATCGTACAGTCCGTGGAGTTCTTCATTATGCAGTCTCCTCCACTCTCCAGTCATCTCGTCCCGTTTCGGCCCATATATCTTTCTCAAAACCTTATTTTCAAATACACGTAATTTATGTTCATCTGCTAGGGTCGTACTCCAACTTTCGCAACCGTAAAGTATTACCGGCAGAATAACCGTTCTGTATATTTTTAATTTCAATTTCCTTGATATTAATCGCGATGTTAGAAGTTTTTTGACTGAATAGAAACATGCGTTCCCCGATACTAAGCGACTTTTTATTTCTTCCGTGACCTCATTTTTGCTTGTTACGTATGCTCCCAAGTATTTAAATTTGTTTACTTTCTCTATTACCTCATCCCTAATTCTTATGTTTTTAATTCCTTCATTCCCTGTGCTTCGGCTTGTTATCATGTATTTTGTTTTATCTATGTTTACCTGTAGACCTATCTCATCGCAAACTTCGACCAAGACATCGGTGTTGCTTTGTAGTGCATCTATATCGTCCCCTATTAAATCTACATCATCCGCGTATACAAACAGTTGATTCAAACCATTCAATGATAGTCCCTTTTTGTCCTCTTTAATTTTTAAAATCGCATATTCTAACGCGAAGTTAAACAGTAGTGGTGACAAGGCATCGCCTTGTTTCAATCCGTTGCGAATCTTGAAACTATCTGACATATTATTACCTATCCGTAATCTGCTTATGGGGTCGCTGAGACATATCTTCACTAGTTGAACCAATTTTTTCGGAATTCCAAATCGTATCAGGATACTGTATAACTTTTCCCTTTTGATAGAATCATATGCTTTCTTAAAATCAATAAATAGCTGATGAACCGTCCCACTGTATTCCCATTTCTTCTCCAAACTTGCCTAAAGACCCTAAAATCAAATTCAAATACTTTGTTATCGCGGTTTATTTAGAACACAAATGCCGTCATATAGATTCAAACTTACGTCTCGTTCTGATAAACTTCTTCCTGTCATGTAAAAGTTGGATAGATATAATGTCCCGAAGTGGACTTTAAAAACCAAGCCACTAAGCCAGGATTTCCTTCAAACCGTAAATGATATGGAAAGTGCATATCGTTCGTACCATTCTGCAGAAAATTTTAGTACAAAATGCGGAGTAATGAGAAATATTATTACTTTACTATGTGCAAAGCTTAATTTAGTAAATTAAAAAGTTGGACTTTAGGGCAACACAAGAACTTTCATTCGAATTATGTATTTAAATTTGAAAATAAAATAAAATCTTGGAAATGCCAATAAAGCAAGAAAATGGTTACATTACTAGAATTCATGATGAACTGTCACAACTTAAACACTTGAGCTACATGATATGGAATATTTCAACAAAATGAGCATGGTGAAACATTTTAATGATATTATTATTATTATTATTATTATTATTATTATTATTATTATTATTATTATTATTATTGACATTCAAAGCCATTGAATATAGGTATGACAAAAATTATGTTCATAATGATCCCACATAATATTTTTTCTAATCTGTGTGTGTCTTTTTAAAATTTTTCAACAACATATTTTAGATATTACAACAACATTGAATAAAGAAAAACAGCTTTCTGACAAGGATGATCTTATTTAATTAATAATAAACAGAAAAAAGAAATTAAAACGTAACAGTTTCAGAAGTACCACTTCCTTCTGTAGACTGCACTCTACTACTATAAGAAAGCTGTGTTTTTTTGTTTTTAAGAGTTTTAATGTAAATACTAGGGGTTTCAAACTGTTCATTTTATTAGGCCATAAAGGTTAAAGGAGTGTTCTTTGTAATCCCTACCAAAATTAAAATCATATCCATACTGACAAGGTGAATGTCCATTGATTTTAAACACTGCAAAATCCAGAAATTTAACTATTTTGTCAGTCCTAGCCTGGAAAGTGTGTAGAGAATCTGTTAGTTAGCATTGAAATTGTTCTTGAGTTATTGGTGACGGACAAAGCTGCTGACATAATATTGGTGCCATCAAAATGAGCTGTCAAACCGCAGGAAATATAAAACAGAATATTTCCTCAAAAAAGTTGCTTTTTGTATAGATTTCAATACAATTAAATGAAAAACTACTCTACTTTCTATTACAAATTCTGAAGTTGATACCCCGCAGAGATATTTCTTGTACGTCACTGGTTCCCAGTATCATAATTCAATTGCGCATATGCAGTTATACTTCCTCTCTTTTTTTCTCTCTCCTTTTTTCCCCTCAAAGCTCTAACAAGGAAGGGTACCCAGGTGTAACACGCCGATTGTGATAAGATTGCACAGACATAGAGAACATCGAAAAAGAAGCGACACGTATTTTTTTTATCGGCCAACAACCGCATTGAAAGGGTCAAATAGGGGCATAAATATGGGGTCAAAATGAGATTGTGTGGAATATTGAGAGAACGAGAAGAGATATCGGAAAAGGTTACATGTACGAAATACTACCCATAGTCGACGCAAAGCAATGAGGTAGGACGCACCCATGCGAAGAAAGCAGAACATCCTGAAATTGACCAATCACACATTTCCGGATTTCCAACATTGCCACAATGTGCTACGGAAATGAGCGAAGAGGGTGGCAAGGGGCAGGAAGAAAGAAGAAACGAAAACGGAAAATACGTGTTTTTGTTTTGGGTGCATTTGTCGCCCGTATGCGAAAGAGAGGCAGATTCATCTCAATGCACTAAGATGGAAGAACACTCAGGAAGGATGCAAACGCCGTGCGTAGAGGCAGCCAGCGAGACAGTACTGCACAGTGGGTGGCATATATCGCGTAATGGGAACAACGATGAGATGCATGCTGGAAACGAAAATGTGTGTGGGCAGTAGTAACACAAAAACAAACATGCATTGCACAGTACAATGTAATAACAGGTGGTCCACTTATGTAAGATAAATAGCAACAGTAATATCAGTACCACGCATGAGTATCAACATGACATCACTACGAAAATTCGCGTACATATGTACGTACAACATAACAGCGTGCAGGGGTGTATGCTGGAAACAAGTCGCTCACTCCTGATAAGTAGTACAAAAATGATATTTCAGCAAGAAATCGTCCAAACAAAAACAGCGTTGTCACCACGAACACTTCATGATGGATGGGTTCTGGCACTCTGCTGCGCAGAAAAATGACGTCAACTGATGAAAACAAAACTCCACTGGATTTGGAAAGTACTCTGATCTTGTTGAAAGACATCCAGAACAAAACCACGAGTATTAGAATACACGTATGTACCGTGGAGACGATAGTTGATTATGCACAAGGGATTGAAGTGTCAGGATATTGTCTCTGCTGTGTAGATTGATGTTGAGTTGCTGAAGGCGTACCGCATCAGATACTTTGCGTACGAAGTTCTTCCAGATTCTGACACCATACACGTCCAGAGGCTGTATTAACCCAGTTATGTGCGTAGGTATCGTCATAATGTTGCACTGCCTGTTCAGTGGCATTATTTTTGCCAAGTCGGCTCGATCATAACCCGTCCACGAGTCGACTAACTGTACCGTTTGCTCATTGACCTGTGGAAGGAACACCGATTGGAACCACGTCTTAATGATTTGTTTTGTCACTTTCCCAGATGATGATGCACAAATGTATAAGTTTTGTGGGCGGAACATTGTTTGTTGAATCCGTGGCCCAAACGTACCATGAAGCTCTTTCAAGACTATGAGCATGGGCGACAGCAACTTTCCACTGGCAGATATAACAGGCTGTATTGTGTAGCTATGTGTGATGGCAGGTAGGGATTGCATTGTTACTGTGATATGCTTCTCACCTCGCAGAGCCAGACAGCGTCCAGAGTGAAATTACAACGTCAACCTGCTCTTTCTTTCCTTACAGTACCTGCACGTGCCATGCCGTACTACGTCATCTGACCTTGCAATCCTTTATCTATGAGTTCTTTCTTCAACTCAACTTGATGTTTTGTGGTGGACAAACACCGTATGCATGGGTTTTCTCGAGGTCCTCCCGTTTCCTCCCACTTTCTTCATTCCACCAATTCATCCCATCATCATCCATACGGCCTGAGCCATAGTTGCCTAAAGGCCTTAAAATAAATTCAAATTAAAAAATTCAACTTGATGTTCTGATATATATATGCAACCCACTGTGCTGAACTGTCTCGCTGGCTGCCTCTACACACGGCGTTTGCATCCTTCCTGAGTGTTCTTCCATCTTAGGGCATTGAGATGAATCTGCGTCTCTTTCGCATACGGGCGACAAATGCACCCAAAACGAAAAAACGTATTTTCCGTTTTCGTTTCTTCTTTCTTCCTGCCCCTTGCCACCCTCTTCGCTCATTTCCGTAGCACATTGTGGCAATGTTGGAAATCCGGAAATGTGTGATTGGTCCATTTCCGGATGTTCTGCTTTCTTCGCATGGGTGCGTCCTACCTCATTGCTTTGCGTCGACTATGGGTAGTATTTCGTACATTTAACCTTTTCCGATATCTCTTCTCGCTCTCTCAATATTCCACACAATCTCATTTTGACCCCATGTTTATGCCCCTATTTGGCCCTTTCAATGCGGTTGTTGGCCGATATAAAACAATACGTGTCGCTTCTTTTCGATGTTCTCTATGTCTGTGCAATCTTATCACAATCGGCGTGTTACACCTGGGTACCCTTCATTGTAAGTTAAATATTTTCCGAGTTATAGACTTGGTACGAGAATAGCGCCGTAGACTCTATTGTCTAATCAGCACATATTTGTAACACGATATGATGATAAAAATTATATACATAGACCCCTATATATTTAGAGCTTGAAATTATAGGCCTTGAGAAAAAATATATGAGTAAATTGTTCATTAATTACAAAAAGAATATATGCTAAGTACAGGTTTCATTACGATGTATATCGTGCTGCCTTAGTGCTTATCCTGCGAGTGACGTTATCGGCAGGTTCTGTCGAACGCTTCCGAGGATATCCGAAGTTCAGACTGCGCCACCCTGGTCCACGGACTGGTGTCGGTCCGCGAAAATATTTTGCTGGTCCGTGGCGGAAACTGCGAAGATTTAGTACTCAGTTTTTCGTATATTTGAACCAGCAAAATTTCTATATATTCTTAATATCAAATAGAATATTATCTGAGCTTCTCATCATTTCAAACTGTGAAACATATCCAGATCCTCATATTGTCTATAAGTACTGGACTGCTCTATGCTTTTAAAACTGTAATGAGTGTATGAAATCAGGGAGAACAGTGGTGAAATAATCTCGATCGTCCACTTCCAGTCACATCCAATCTGGACAAATTTCGAGTTTTGCTTCTTACGTTTGTTATCGCTGTGGGACGTTTTTAATTTTTTCTTTTAATTGTTGTAAATACGTGAAAAATGTGCAGTTATATTGATTGGACAGCCCGGTATATGCATAACTCAAGAATTAAGATTTAAATTAAAAAAGAATGGACCACACTGCAACAAACGTATAATTCTGGGCTAGAATTGAAAGTTTGTCTATTTGATATCAAACCGAAAATGGACGAAGGTATTAAATGTTTGCTCTGACGTCTACCTTTGGGTACTAATAGAGCACTCCAATATCGCTACGTACAGCTCATAGAATTAACAGAAATTAAAGCAAATTCAAAACTGCTTAACATGGCATGGTACAATCTCTCGACGAAACTGCCAACAAATGGAAAACCGACCGTCATCTCTCATTATCAGTCATTTGTAAATACGCGAAAAACGCAATTTTTTACCGCGTGGAGGGAGAAAGAGAAAAAAGGCCAAAAATCGGGAAATTTTGTTGAACCTATGGAACTGTCTTATACTTTAAAAATAGAAAGTTTTTAAGTCAAGAAAAAATATTTTGTTGGCTATTATGCTGTATTCTGTATACTCTTAAATTATCGTAGAATGTGCACGCTCGCGTAGGAGTGTTTATTCATATAGCGCTTTCTCACCGCTCTCTGACTCATTGTAAATGAATACTCTTTTATTGTTGCGACGAGCTTGACGGATTAACTTCGGCGTGATCAGATACGTACAAACCTATCGTTGTTTCTTTCTTTCTACACTTATTGTTTCTCTATGTCTTTCAGCTAAAAGAAACGTTGTTCAACAATTAAAAAAGTAGATTTAAAAAAGAAAGAAACTAAATAATACCCGTAAACTATTAAATTATTTCAATAAGAAACCCATGTCTACAATTGATTAATATCGTTATAGCAAATAGCTTTTTTTTTTACCTATCAGCAATACATCAAATGGTCTGAAAATACCGTTGAGTGCAATATCGCACGAATAAAAAAATACTAAGTTAGCAAACCGTTATGAGAATACCTGTTATATACAGATGCTTATCAGAATAATGGAAACACCTGTAGTTGGCAACACGTCAGATGTATGGGTTGGCAGTGGTGTCGTGGCTACCGCAGCGCCGGACTGCTGGTGGTGGTGTGTTAGGTCGGTCTCCATACTACGTCAGGCGTCGTGGAACACGAGTGTGCAGTGGCTGCAGCAGACGGAGGTAGTGTAAAATGGGAGACCTCTCAGAGTTTCAAAGAGGGCAAATTGTTGGTGCGCGGTTATGTGGAGTGAGTGGGACGGCAGTGGCTAGTGTGTTAGGTGTGTCGCCAGGGACAGTGTCGAAGGTGATGACGGCCTACACAACACACGGGAAAACCACATCGGGGAAGCGGAACAGTGGGCGGAAGAAAAGCATCAGTGACAGGGCACGCCGGGTATTAAAGCGCATTGTCACGCGGAACCGTCGTGCCACTGCGGCGCAAGTGACGGAGGAACTCAATCAGCACCTCCCCCAACCTGTTTCGACAATCACAGTCCGCCGCGAATTACATGACATGAACTTACGGGGTCGTGTTGCACGGGCCAAACCTCTCATCAGGGACCAGAACGCTTTAGCACGCCGCAAATGGTGTCGCGACCATGCAACTTGGACCGTTGACGACTGGAAACGTGTGGTATGGTCGGATGAGTCACCATTCACTCTATTCCAAACCACGGGCCGTGTTTATGTGTGGAGAACGCCCAAAGAAGCGTATGATCTGCAGTGTCTCCGCCCAACTGTGAAACATGGCGGCGGCACGGTGATGCTGTGGGCCGCAATATCATGGTTTTCATTGGGTCCTGTGGTCACACTTCGCGGACGCATCACTGCCAACGATTATGTCGCAATTTTAGGAGACCACTTGCATCCTATGGTCCGAATGTTGTTCCCGGACAATGACGCCATATTCCAGGATGATAATGCACCCATTCACACAGCTGGAGTTGTTGCAGCGTGGTTTGAGGAACATCTGGATGAAGTTCAACACCTCCCCTGGCCCGCCCAATCCCCAGATCTCAACATAATTGAACATCTGTGGTCCATCTTGGAAACACGACTCCGGCGACGATTTCCACCTCCATCCTCTCTCACAGAACTGGCCGATGCCCTGCACGAGGAATGGTGTAATATTCCACTTGCTACCATTCACGACCTCTATGCCTCCATCCCACGTCGCATCAAGGCTGTTCTGAAGGCGAAAGGTGGCCCGACACCATATTAATCTGGTAAGTTGCACTTTCGTTCAGGTGTTTCCATTATTCTGATAAGCATCTGTAGAAGGTAAATTCAGCACGTGGGAATTTTAAAGCATTTTCAGGGATTAGTGACGAGAACCTGACAACATTGATCGTTAGTTGCTATCTAGTAAGTGAGTAGTGAGGAGCGAATAAATAGAGTTCTTTGAAATTGTTTCAATTACTGAAGATTTGTATCTATGCATAATCCGATAGCAGAAAATGGATGGTAAGATAGCTGTACAACGTACTATTGTGAGCTTTTTCTCAAGGGGAAACGTTGAAAAGGAGAAAACTGGTGATGGAAGCATATCTGCGTCGACTTCAAAAACTCACGAAAAGCGCCCATGTGATGAAATAAAACCACACGAGAGTGAGAAGAACAAGAAAATTAAAGGGAACTTCATTAGGCACTATGACAAGGATTATTATTTGAAGTTTGGATTCATTATGGCCCGTGACAGTGAACAATTACCAGGTCCGTTATATGTTGTGTGTTCCGAGACACTTTCCAATGATGCTATGAAACTTCAAAACTTGTTAGGCATTTTAATTCTAAGCATGGTCACCTCAAAAACAAACCATTAGACTTCTTTGGAAGATTACATTCTAAAATGTTACATGAAGAATGTTACAATAACAGAAAAATCTCTTCTGAAGTCATCCTATTATGTTGCCCTTCGAATAGCGAAAACGAAAAACCAATTCACAGTTGGTGAGGAGTTGATAAAACCTTGTATTGTAGATATCGTGAAATTTTGGGACCTCAGGCTGCTGAGAAACTGAAGCAGATTCCTTTGTCGGACAACTCTATACAGCGAAGAATTGTTGAAATAGCTGCAGATGTTGAAGAGCAGGTAATAGAACGCGTACAAAAGTCACGATTTTTCGCTATTCAACTTGATGAATCAACTGACAGCAACCATGCTATTTTGCTCTGCTTCGTAAGATATGAAGACGGTGAAGATTTGAGAGAACTTCTGTGCTGCCTTGACTTGCCTGGCCGTACCACCAGTTCAGATATATTCAATGCTCTCAATAATTACATAGACACACATGGATTAGATTGGGAAAAATGTGTTGGTTTGTGTACGGATGGCACAGCATGCATGACTGGGTACCGCTCAGGTGTAGTAGCGAAGATAAAAAGTGTTACACATCCAGACATCTTATACACGCACTGCATGATTCACAGGGAACAGCTAGCAGCAAAAAAAAAAAAAAAAAAAAAACTTTCAGCTGACTTGAACGTAGTCCTAAACGACTTGATCAAGATCGTAAATGAAATTCGTGGTCATACCCTCAATTACAGACTCTTCGAATCGCTTTGTCTGTCTAAAGGCTCGCAACATCAGCATTTACTATTTCATGCTGAAGTGAGATGGTTACCAAGGGGAAAAGTCCTGCCTCGCCTTTTCGAATTGCGAGAAGAGGTGAAGCAATTTCTTCGAGATCAAAAATCAATCTCGGCAGATCTCTTCCTTGATCAAGAATGGTTAGCTAAACTTGCATACTTAGTTGACATTTTTTCTATTCTTAACGACCTAAATTTATCTCTTCAGGGAGCTATAACAAATGTATTTACTCTCTGGAATAAAATAGATGCATTTAAGAAGAAAGTAGATCTTTGGAGATAACGTTCGCAAGAAAATAGCTTGGAGATGTTCCCCCTTCTCCAAGAATTCCTGACTGCCACTGACATAAATGAAGAAAGTATATTGACTGTTATACGCCAACATCTCAGCACGTTGATTGAAAGCTTCAATTACTACTATCCTAAGGGTCAGAAAGGATCCTCAGCAAGGGAATATTTAGATAATTGATCCTTTTATCGAATACGTGAGACTCACTCTTAAGGAGAAGGAAAGTTTAGCTGAACTATCTTCAGATGTAACGGTCAACTCCAGATTCAAAAACAAATCACTGAATCAGTTTTGGTTATCTGTGAGTAACGAATATCCAGATCTCAGCAGAGAAGCTTTGAAATTATTAGTGACTTTCTCTACAACATATTATGTCAATCAATTTTCTCTGCTGTATGTGCAATTAAGACAAAATATAGTAACCGAGTGGACGTTGATGCCGCTCTACGTCTTGCAGTATCTACATTGGACCCACGCATCGACAAGATTTTGGCAGGTAAACAGCAGCAAATGTCGCATTGAGTCCACAAAAATGACATTTGAGAGAAAAGACATTAAACTGACATGACTTCAAAATATCACATTTAACAGTAAAATGCAGTTCTGAGTGTACAATATAAAATTTTCAAAATCATGATTTTAATATTTAATAAATTATAAAAATAAAACCTAAGTTTAAAAGAAGTATAGTTTTCTACTTTGCCGGTCCGCTACAATTTTCCCTGTCTTTTGCCGGTCCGCAAGTGTCAAACGGTTGAAAACAACTGGTGTAGAAGACAGAAAACTGTCTAACCTTACTATTACCGTGCTTGAGCTCGCTGACGTTCACTCGGCACAAAAGGTCAGTGAAGTATTTATGAAATGTGGAAAGTAAAAATCAAAACCAGGTACTTATAAGAAGTCTTCTATATAACTGGTTTGTTAAATAATTGAGCTCGAGTTGCACATGTTGACTCAGGTACTTTAAGAATTGTGTAAGTGATATTTTCGGATAACGCTATCGAAACATTTTAAACCATGTCCTACCAGATTCGTTGAGTTTTTTGTTAAACTGTTGATATGATTTATTGTGAAACTCGTTGACAATAAAATTATATATATATATATATATATATTACATGTTTAATTATTTCCTGAGCTCTATATGTAAGGATATGATAAATAATAATTAGTGATTTATCATATGTTCCTTAATATTTACATACTTTCCCGTCTTTTCCTTAGGCACAGCAGCTAGAGTTAAGATGATCCCCTAATCATTTCCCCTCATACTTGTAGGGATCATTTTGCCTGCACCTATCACTTTGTACTGTATTATTTCTCCCTACAATATGGTTAAAGATACCGAAGTGAAAATGTTTTTTTTTTTTCATTGCAAAAAATAACCTAATTATATATAAAAGTAATATCCAGTACGTACCACATATACTTAGTGAAAGATTACACTTATCGTTTATCGTCAATATAAGATCAAAGTTCCTTAAAATTGAAGTTTTTATGCGGAGAAATGAAAGTTTGCACTGCAAATCCCCATTAGCTCACGACATGTAGTCGGTATTGAGAATGAAGCGCTTAGAATGTTGTCACGCTTCTTCAGAGCGCGAAAAGCGACGAACGATCATTATGGGTCAACTTCCCCTATATACTTGACTAGAGACAGGATAAGCACCCGAAGCTGAGCCATTCTCGCGCATGCTCATTACTCCTTAAAGATAAATATTACTTCCAACCATCTGCTTCCAGTTGACAATTTAGCTTATTGGTAGCATGTCGGAAAGCTAATCCATAGAACCTGGGTTCGGAGCCTGGTGTATGTTTTTTAGTTGTTTTTTTTCTTAATGAAAATAACTTTTTCCTTTTTTATATACATAAACGCATTAGGAAATTTAATAAAATTAGTGAACAAAAGCATGTGGAGGTTAGGTAATTCAGGTTAGGTAATTTCCAAATCATTGAAGTTAGAGAAACGAAATTTTCTTTGAATGTGTATGACCAAGAGTAGGTTACAATAAATGGGGCAAACCTCCCCTTTGGGGGCGCAGCCCCCCGTGGAAGGGTGCAGATGGACACCGTGGTGGTGTAGTGCTGCAGGGAGATTTTGGTTCAGATAAAGGAGGCGCATCCTCTCAAGAGCACTGAAGTTGGGGGCGAACCCCCTACGGGGGTCTGGAGGCAGCACTCCCAGCGAAAAAAAGCAAGTATATCATCATATTCATCCGTTTTCTATCCACTGCTGGATGAAGGCCTCCCCCTTTTCTTTCCACATATCTCGGTCTGCTGATATTCTCATCCATGTAGCTCCTGAAAAACGCTTGATTTCATCTACCCATCTTACATTTGGACGTCGTCTCGGTCGTTTCTTTTCTCTAGGAATCCACTGTAGTACATTTGTCGTCCACCTTCCATCTG